>LR736857.1:23704884-23810038 GCA_902654985.2 Oryctes borbonicus | reverse complement strand
GAAGGTAGAGATATGAAAAGTACTCTCGAAACCACGCTGATGACGCCAGGTAGGCAGAAACATGTCCGTGTGTTAGTGTATTTACCTACGACGAAAGAGCGAGTCAATACTGTGTCTATAGAGTAATCAGTGCCGCGAGGAGGGTATGTACCATCGGATTTGAATTATAGGTATTTTAGGAATCCTTTCTGAACACGTTCAATTTCTAGCTGAAGATAATGATAATGAGGGTACCAAACCAACGACGCATATTCCAATTCGGACAAGCGAAAAGTACACAGTCTTTAGCGCTTTTCACTGGAAAAATGTTTGCAAAAGGTCTTTTGATACTTCTATTAAAAAGAAGCGGGCCTAGGTTAGAACCCTGAGGTACGCCACTGGTTGCAATGAAAGGCCGGGAAAGGAATCCATTGTAATGAACGTAGCAAGAGCGGTTGCAGAGATAAGAACTAATTAGTGCAACAGCACTAGGACAAAATCCCATGGAAGACAGTTTAGACGAAAGTATCGCATGATCTATCGTATCAAAGGTTTTACCGAAGTCAGCGTAAATTACGTCTACTTGCTGGCGATTATCAACACATTCGCTAATGTACTGCGTTAGTTCAATCAAGTTGATAGCAGTTGATCGACCTTTAATAAAACGATGCTGGTGGATAGATAAAAATGACTTAACATTGTTGTACAGCCTATCATAAAGTAACTGCTGAAAGACCTTAGCGCAGATAGACAGAATGTTGACAGGTCTGTAATTACGTGTCCCCTCGGTCGCCTTTCTTGAAAACAGGTGAAATTCGACTAATTTTCCAATAAATAGGGAATTGAATTGCCAAGTTAAAAATAATACATAGTGGTTCGCAAAGTATTGGAGCACAATCACGAATAAGAAAACTTGGCAAGGCATCATGCCCATACATCATCGAAGGGCTAAGTTTTTTTAAAGCACACAAAACTTAATTAAAACTGAAGTAACTTATGTTGAAGGAACAGCAATTGAAATCGAGAGGCTCGTTAGAGACCGAGGAAATACTTCTCTCAAATACATCACAAAATTCATCACCAAAATCTTGAATAATATCGGCGGGTTGTTAAAAGTGATATTACCACGTGCTAAGCATCCTAGAATTCTGGTATAGGAACGCTTATTATTGACAAATTTCCAAAATAATCTTGGGTCTTTAGAAATACAATTTTCCATATGTTTCTGATATTCCCCAGAAGCCGTCCTAATCTGCACCTTAATCAAAGAACGAACTCGAGAAAATTCAGCATAATAGGTAGGCGATTTTGTACGTTTCCATTTAGTATGATAATATTGTTTTAATTTCAAGTTTCGTCTAATATTGATATTATACTACGGAGGATATCTCCTTGCAGAGCTACTGTACTTAGGGACGAAGAGATCAATGGAACTATATAATCGATTGCAGAAAGCGGAAACAGCATCGTCCACACTAGAAAATGCCACAAGAAGAGACCATTCTATATTTAAAATACTGTCGTAGAGTGAAGAAAAGTCGACTCCAGAGAAGTTGTATTTTAAGTTATTGTCGGTTGGAAAGTTATTATTAGTAGATGTAGTAATAATTGTGTCTACCAGTATATTCAATGCAGGGTAAAACACATCAACAGGTAGGAGTGGATCGAAATCACGAGTAACTGTGATAGTATAAGCAACATTGGAGAAAACCTATCATTACAGTTAAAGATGTTGTTCTATTGTTTTAGTCCCAAAGTTGAAATGCATTGTTAAGTGTGGAAGTTTTGCGATCGTTGGTAAAATTAAAGTTAAGGCAGTTAAATTTACCGAAAATTAGAAGTTGTTTGTTGAGAAGTACCAAACATAAGGCTTCAAAAAATATTTCGTAATCATCACAACTAACATATGGAGGACGATTAACAATAAACAAAGTAACTGTACCAACATAACATCTACAAATAAGAAGAGCAATGGAAGGAATTAAATTTAATAGATGAGAAACATCAAATGGGATCGTTCTAATATTACTGCTAATTGCAATCAAAGTTCTACCACCAGTAGCACAGCCAACAGCAGCAAAACTCCGGTCTTTTCTATACACATTAAAAGAGGAATCAAGAATCTCAGAACTAGAAATATGCGGACTTATCCATCTTTCTGTATATAAGATGATGTCATAATCCATTGGGGCACTGGCAGCAAATAGATTGTTAAGCTTTGTGCGAAGACCCCGGACATTTTGGTAGCACAACTTCAACTGTGAAGCACATCCGCTGGGCGAATCTAGTTTCCCCAACGAGTACTAAATGAAACGATGGACGGAATGTTATCGACAAACTTGATAGTGAGTCCTGACTCACCTGCAGCAGTTCTTGCTTGCAATTGCCTCTTCACGGATTTTAGGTATTCGATTTGCGAAGGAGTTCTATCCTTGACAACGGAAACAGATGTAAATTTCTCAATGGCTCTTAATTTCTTAACTTTACGCAGCACATCAAGGTAGACGACGGTAATTTTATTTTAATAAGTCTTTTCCTCGAGTAATTCGTAAGATCATATTTGCCTCATCGCATAGGATTTTCAAATTCTGACGCTATATCCATGTGAGCTAATATCTCATGAACGACAATAATATCAGAGGCTACCTGATCAGCCCTGGAAGCATTCTCCAACTCTGGTACATTAAAGACTATAACGTTGTTCTTTTTCTTATCCCTCTCAGAAATTTCGTGAATGATCTCAGTATCAATCAAAACCTGGTCATCAGTTTTAGATGGAGTAACGGCAGGGTGATAAATAGCTTTTGCTCAACAATTTCTCCTGATTAAATGCACAGTGCCCATTATTGACGAATGGAAACTGTACTGTATATGTATATGACTGTATATGGTATATTATTTTAAAAATTGAGGTTTTTAAGTTTTCATATGAATTTAAGATTCGGACGTTTTTGTTGACCAGTCTATGTAGTGAGAATTACTACAATCTTTGCACGTAATTTTGAGGTGAAAAGTACTACACATAATCGAACTGTAAGTTTCAGCACGCATATAATAGCACGCAATATTATCCAACAGGTAGACCCAATAACAGAATAATACAATTCCAAGCAGTATATACGCAAATCACTAGAGCTGGTATTATTCTACTTATACCAGTGTTGCCGGGCATTGAGGATCGAATACGTTTGTCGGTTATGTCCGTGACCCCGTAATATGTTTGCTAATATTTGTAAATTAATAATGAAATTAATATCTATACATATGTATAAGTATAGTTATAATACTGTTAGTAATTACAATAGCAGAAAGTAAATAGTACAATAAGTAAGCGCTCATAATTGTAAAAGTCACTTACCATCTTAGGCGGTGTTACTTGATTATTATCAAGCATTAGATGAGATAAAAGCGACATTACGACGAACTGGATAGTTTGTATAAAAACTTTGCAGCATCAAATTCGTTTCCGCAGTTCTCTCACCAAACGATGTTCGCCATGACGTTAAAATGTTTTTATACCTTGAAAAAGACCGCTGGACATCCACTGATGTCAGACAGGCATAATTGAAATAATCTTTATACACAAATTTATCTTAATTTAGTAAAATCAAAATCTTTGTTTATAACACTCTAGAATTTTTCTATTACACTTTTATTTTTCTATGACACTTACAGCACATAGTAATGAGCGCACATCGTTCACTATTTGCACTTACTCCCCTAATAACAACGAAGTATTTTGTAATTGTTCTATTGCGTCATGTAAACCAGTATAGTTGCCACGAATAGTTTTTACGTCAGCCTCTATGGAAGTATCATGGAATTGTTTCTGACTTTCCTTAATAGGTGCTGCTTCATTAGTATTAAACTCGAGAATCACTGATTTTTTTCTTGATAATACTTTGAATAATAGGAAACTGCCTTTTACCAAGTTCCTCAACGTGTAGCAATCGGCTGTGGTGGTTGGGGAATATCGGGATAGTGTGCGTTAAATTGTCGAATACGCTTAGGAGATTTTAAAAACACCTTTTTCTATTTGTTATTAGTGCATCTGCTTTTGGATAAACATCTCTAATAATTTGTGTCACAATATGTAAACCATGAATTTTACATGTTACATGTACAAACTTCCCACCATTTTCTTTAAGAGAACGGCTTACATTAAGCATTGTCTCGGCGCCATCGCTCATGAACATCAACACTTGAGTTAGTGCGACTTCAAATTGTTTTAAAATATCGTGCACCACCTTTGTAATTGTTTCAGCTGTACAATTGTCTATACTTTTGCTCACTAATAATATTGTAGATGTAGGTTTAGAAGGTTCTAAGTGGAGTGGTAGACCGCAAGCAATCAGTATGAACAGTAAGTCAAACAGAACTATTGTTGTCGGTGTCACGTCGTTTTTTTTCAAATAAAATTCTTTTCACAAACTTTACAAAAAATATTTGCACCATAATATCGTAAATCCGGGTATTTACTGATAAATTTATTAATTGTTTCGGCAAATGGTAACATTCAACGTTTATACACGTGACTCAATACGTTTAAAAATAACGCGTTCACAATTCGCAGATACTCACGGGTCAGTAACTGACGCTACTAGGTAGGAGTATAGATTCTCATACAAATAGTGCGCAAATTACGAGGCCACAGACATAACGCCGACACAGCTATAAGTAAGAGTAATACCAGCTCGACAAATCACAAGAAAAACATATACGTACAAAATAAATTCCCTCTTGTCTCCCCTCCTCTCTTGCTACTTAAACAAGTAACATCGCCTATTGGCCTCCTTACAAAGTGTGTATGTAGGACCTCGTCTCATAATATTTGTCCTTGTGAATGGAAGGAAGCTACTATTATATATTGAATTTAATCGTTGCTGAAGAAAGTTCATTCATTGAAGTAAGAAAGGGCAGTCGATATCATTCCGCATCAATTTCTGTAGAAGTCTCTCACAGACGCCATCCCTTCTTGTGCTTAAAGCTAGCATGCTATGCTTTTTCAGTAATCCATCCTGCGGAGTACTTCTCTCAGGAATACCATCAATCTTGTATGAGAGAAATTGTCGATGGATACGATCTAGACTTAGATCCAAAGCAATTCAAAGCTGCCAGTCCGGATTAGTATTCCCAGTTTCAACAAAACGGTTGAAGTGTTGAGCGATACGCGAACTAACGAGAAAATTTGTATATCTTACTTTATTCCATTCGCTAATGCAAGAAACTTATTTATATTGATTCATTCGTTATATCTAATTCACTAATCAGAGCTCAAGTACGTCCTATTTACCAACTTTCAAAAATGACCTTGCAAAATTATTACAAATTGTACTAACTTCCAAAGGCGTAATTTATATAAATACTGAACATTATGGTACAGTTATAGAATTTAACATGATGCGTTCTAAAATTACTGTAATGGGCTACTTTCATGTCTAACACCGTTTGTAACATATTTCAGGATCTAATCTATTATTCTTAAAATCGAAAGTAGAATCGCGCATAAATTATGACACGCTTTAAACTGGTTGGTATGAGCATATTTTTGCGTTTTCTCAAAAAATCGACTCATAAATCTTAATAATAGACCCTAATGGCGTATCCGCCTTATTTCTGGATTCCATGTTCGACGTAAAAGGCGCAAAAATCATGTAACATAAATCAAAATTTCCATTCCGCCTTCTTGCTGCATTCCTGTGAATAAGTAGGAGTAACTGTAGATGAGGAAAAATCGGAACAATTCTAACATATTTTCGTTTTTAGATTTGAAACGAAATCGAGTACTTAAGAGGTATTCTATTAAATTTGAATAGATTGCGAGACCACGGCACAGTCGTATACATTTCTATTACGGTTGTCCTTAGGCGCAAATTTCATTCCCGCAACTTCCTCTTCAGTTTCTTAGGTTTGGCAGCTTTATTATGTGAATAACGAATATCGCTAACTTGGAGCTCTTTTCCTCAGTCTGCCCTTGTATTCTAAACGCAGTTAATCGCTCTTAGCATTAAGATAATTTCTTCCAGTATAATGTGCTTGATGTATAAATTATCATCGTAACATTGCAAATTGTATTTCATGAATGATGATTTGGAGAATGTTTTGCGATCTTTAGGAGTTAACTCTGCCTTTGAAACAAATTAGAAAACATTATTGTGGCAATCTAACTTTATACAGTTATTTGAAAGTGTAATTTATTCAGCACAATTTCTATGCTAACGTTGCTTTGATTAGGAAGCGAAATTTGCATTTTGTTTTGAGAAGGGATGAAGTACCTATTCATTCCAATATTGAAGTATAATTTCATTTGGGGTTATAATATATTTAAAATACGCAGTATGTTTACTCAAGTTGGTTTCATATGGAAAACTTTTTTGTTATTAATTTTAGGAAAAAACGTGATCTTTTATAGAACCTTCTGCGAAAATAATATTAACACATTCAAATGTGAGGTAGCATATACAGAGTAGTCAAAAACGGGTACATTGCCAAAAATTTTGACTTTACATTCATAAAAATCATAATAAAGTAGTGTGTGAAGTAGTTACCGTTTTTTAATATGTCGAATAGTTTTCGAGATATTTTACTTTGAATTTACGTCGGGAGGAAGATCGGAGTTAATGGTAGTAAAAATTACAAAATAATATTTTTAACATAGATAGATATAATTGTATATTTGAACCTAGCTTATTTACAAATTTGTTTAAAATTACAAAATAGGTTCAAATATACAGTCATGTGCTATCATATTACAAACACAAAGTAGAAATACCGCCGAATTGAGTTTGAAAGATTAAATAGAAAATGCGCTAATTGTGGGGGATAATTACATAAGTTGCCTGGAAGCAGCAAAAATATTCAACAACAGACAAAAATATATACAGTACAGCAGTATTGAAATGACAAAAAGAAAATCAAAGCATATGGAGATGTTATGAGTGAATTCAGTAAGAAACGTCGAAAACGCGTCTACAGTAGAAAATCGTAAATGTTCCTTGCGCAGAAGGGCATCCTTAATGCCAGATAAAGTAGGTAAAGATACAATTTCAAAAATGCTGAAAGAGAATAAATTTCACTTCTACAATATAATACAATAATAATAATAATGTTTTTCTTGTTGGTTTGGGAGGTGAAATGCATTTATGCATTATATACTAGACTCCCTCAAAAGACGATCGCTAAAACACCCTCTCCCTCTTCTAGGTACCAGCCCGCGATGTTTTACACATTTCTTCGGACTGGATCTATTTAGATAGGGGCGACACTCCATTGTAGTTTAAAAATAAAAGTCAACAAATAGATACGGAATACCAAATAAATAATATACAATTCCTTTGCCTTTCTTGGTGCGCAAGGCGTATTGCACATACCGTATTAAGCTCCACTATGTGATTTCACTATTTTTATTTACATTATTACATTTTTGTTGTAATGGCGTCACGTGTTCCAAACATCCTTCTCCGTTCCGTTCACCTCTGGCATAAGAAGAAGGTATGGTAGGCGTCGTGTCTATCACTGGGGCAATAGAAGCATATTCAAAGTCTGCCGGCTCTGACACGGTGCGGTACGCCGAGACCATCCGCAGCGCAGCCCTCCTCTGGATCAGAGCCAGCTTTCTACGATACAGTTCCTCTCTTAGCGCATCCGCCCACACCTCGGAACCGTATAGAAGAACCGATTGGATCGCCGACATCAGCAACCTCCGCTTGCTCGATTCAGAACAGCCGACGTTAGCCATTAGCCTGCTTAGATTCATCACCATTTCGCCGCTTTATAGGCGATGAGCGGAATTTGGCGCCAAAAAGTTATTTCGGCATCTACCACCACACCAAGGTTCCATCTGTCCCACGCGCAGGGTTGCTGTTAGGTCCATCCGCCTTTTGGACGGAATGATGATCTCTGTCTTATTGAGGGCGTTTCAAACCATGGGTCTCCATCCATTGGTTCACTCTCCTTATGGTCTGGTTTACCTTAAGTTGGGACAGCTCAGCACCGCCCGCCGTGATAAGTAACGTGATGTCGTCCGCATACCCAACCAGAACCGTCTCATCGGGCATTTCTAGACTCAAGAGTCTGTGGTAGAGGATGTTCCAAATATGCGGTACTAGGTCGCCTTGGGCGACCCCAGAAGTTACTCTATCCTTACGGTAGTCTCGTTTATGACGGATCAGTTCCCCAGGTAGTTCTCAATCATCTGCAAGAGGTACAGCAACACCCGGGAGGAGCACTCCAAAGCGTACAGTATGCTCATCTGACCGAATTGAAGGAATTCCTCACATCTAAGGTGACACGCAAAACAACACAACGCGAGTAGTGTGTGTGATTTTCTGCCCCCCTTACCGCCTCGGTGCCTCTCGCAGAGCGCCGGTGATCGATTTTCCCCGGGGGAATCCATACTGGCGGGGTGACAAACGCCAGCGACCTCTACCACTGCATCCAATTTGGCCCGGCCTCTCCGGGGCCTTCCCCGCAGTGTCCACCATAGATAGGGGACAATACATGGATGGATCGCCAGGATTTCCCTACTTCTTCGTGATTAACACCAGTCTGGCGACATTCCAGCGAGAGGGAAAATGTCGTGGCCAAACATTGATTGTACATGTTAAACAGTGAATGCGAGTTATGCCTGTATACTAGTCTCAAAACTTCATTTGGGATATTTCTGTCAGCAAGGGATTCCATTGCCTCTGTCTGGTCTCGCAGAATGAGATGGGGAAGAGCGCTCGCACAATACGTTGCATCATCGTGAGCTTCAGGGTGGCTGGCACCTCATGGCTCTAAGTCGGCGGCCAACGGGCACATATCAGAGCCTCCAAGAGTCAGAGTTTACGACCGAGACCATCTCCTTCCAGATGGCGCGCCTTATTCTGGTTGATTGCCCATCGCAGGATTCTCTTGGCTTCACGTTGCTCCGCAGATCTGGCATTAGCCTCCTCTCGGCTTCTGGTCCTCTACGTAATTCGCCGTCCACCAGTAAGCAGATCGTTTACAGTTGGGGTGAGTTCTACTCAGCATAGCGGTTCCGCAGGCGGAAGCGTTGCTTGACATGGTCGATTCAAGAAGCCTTGCTCATCTTGAGCTTCTTATAGCATCTTTATTTTGTTCCCTCTAATTTGTTACCCACTCCAATGGATCACTTTGTTATTCGCATGGTACTTACCCCTTGTTACCCATCCTTTCTTCTCGTCCTTACACTTGCAAGTTGTAGCACTGTATACTTTTTATTCACTTTTCTTATATAATTTTAACTTCACGTCATAACTGATTAAAGGAAAAATGGTTTCTGCTTCAGCATGCGTGTTTTTGGCATATAATGTAATTTAGTAATCAATAAATATTGCTAACATAGCTTCCCCATATTGATGGAATCACGGCAAAAGCAATGTGAGGAGAGAAAAAAGATATTAATGACGCCGTGTCTGTGGGTTAGTATGTTTTTTCTCTCCTCACATTGCTTTTGCCGTGTGTGATTCCATCAATATCATGAGGAAGCTACATTACCATTATTCTTTGGTTTCTAGAGATTTTCTGTTGTGTTAATACATGTGGGAATCATTTACATGTGCATTTTCCCAAAGCACTCGTGAGCACCCATCTTGTGTTAATCAGTCCAAGAATAACTCGGAAGATGGCTTGGAGAACAGTACCCGGTTTTTGTCGGTGTTTCTAAACGGCAGGCATGTATTTCTTGACACTAGAGGGAGCCAAGAAATGTTTAGCTCGTTGTTTCGAAAGGAACTGGTATGAACTGTGAGAGAAATAGCGGTATGAGGTACGCTCGGAGCCAAACTAATGATCCCGGATAGGCAGTAACATGTCCATGGGCTAGTGTGTGTTTTTTTCTCTCCTCACATTGCTTTTGCTGCGAGCTATTCTGTCACCATGAGGAGGCTATATTAACATTACTTTTTGATTATTGTTTCTAGGCATTTGATTAGGTATAGCTGAACCCAAGGTATACTTTTTTTTGTTGAAGATAATAACTTAGTTATCGAAACCAACATCCAGTGTACGGCCGTCCGCAAAATGAGACCCAGGTCCGTCAGGTGACGCAGGGTGACTCACGCTGAATTCTTTGCGGCAGACTGAGTCACGGCCACGACTATCGCAGGTCGGATCGCAGTTCCTTTAGCTTTTCTTCCATTTTAAATTGCGAAACATTATTAACAAACAAAACTATTGAGAACGTCTGCAGTAAACTGCGATCCACGGAGTCACCGCGAGCAAAAATTTCTTCACGTCTCTGCCGCGCGCGGATCCACCCAGTGACTCATAGAAACTCACCGTGAGTCACTCTTCGTCTCATTTGGTGGCCGGCCTTAGTGAAGTGTTGTGAGGTTGACAGTGAAATATTTCAATAATGGGCTGACCAATGTTATGGTACCTATTGCTGTACTTTCAAAATCTGTTATACGAACGTATATAAAAATGTTGCATAAGTTTGTATACGGTAGAAATATTAACAATGAAGAACATCATGCAAATTTCGTATCTGAATTTCTAATGGCATTTGACCATCAACAATTTATGCAATCTTTGTCATTCCTAAATAACTGGCAGTTTACTGCAGACGAACAAAGCTTTTTATAAAGAATAGTTATTCGTGTGCTGCTGAGGTGCTGTACTGGAAGACTGTTACACGTAGCAGTTTTACATCTAAAGGTGAGAGTGTGATCAGAAAGAAGTATAATTCTAACTAAAGGTGTAAATGGACTGGGCCGAGTTGGGCTGAAATACTGCAGGTGCTGGGTGAGCTGTTTTTTTTTACTATAATGAGACGGGCGTCGGTATGTCAGGTCGTCTATCGACCGGTAAAATTCGTTCGACTCGACAAGCCCGCTCGGCCTGACAAATCAGCTCGCTATTAAATATTATTTTTTGAAATTCAAACTTATTCTTACCAAACTTTTCTTTTAAGAAGACATAGTAAACATAAATTTAATAAAATTAATAATTTAATACTGAAAATAATAGAAATAGAAGATAACATTAGGACAGCAACATCTTTGTTCACTTCTTAGGGCAGGCTCGCACCTTTGAATCCTATTATCTTCCTTGTTACTCTCATTATTAGGTGACTATTATATTTACTCGTCAGATGCTATTCATTTATTCAGTCCTCATCGTTGGAGTTACGGAAACTAACTTCTGGGTTCTGTTTTTGGGCTCGACAATTTCCCGATCCAGAGGATAGTTCGATTCAAGCGCCTCGCACCAGAGCTTCTTTAGAGGCTTTCTAGGAAACTAGTAATTGACGGGAACTGCAAGGTCTCACGGACTTGGTTATTCCTCACAAATCGGGGAGCGTGGTAACTTGTTTTATTTCATCTCGAGCCTCTTAATCATCCCACGAGGCCAATGGTCGGCTGGGATGATTAATATATAATGGATAATAGTGTCTACTTTATCTATAGTAATTCCCAGATACCTTGTAGACGTTAGTCATAATAAGGCAGAATATCCCACCTTTAAGCACTCGGGTGCATTGCGAAATCTGTGAGTGAACTGGGCAGTTATAAGCTTCTTCTCGTTGACCTCGGTAACCTGGTGAAATTTTGTTTGGAGAGGTCTGGTTAGAATTTTCTCGTCTCCAAGAGGAGAAGAGTGCTGTGTCATCAACATACGTGGCCACCAACATTACTGTGCCGGCACAAATGGGCCGAGTTGAGGACATGAAACCACTAACTCGGATAGCAAAAGATCTTCTGTGGAAAGAGATATTTACATGAAAGCTCATTTGCTATCCTGCTCGATAATTTTATACAAAAAATATATTAATTTGTAAAACGGTGTTGTTATAAAGAAGGAAAAATCTCTTCCTGCTTCAGTCTGTCCATGTTACTTGTATGCAATAAGTAAACCATTATTGAAATTGCTATAAAATTTTTAATACTGAGAATAGTATAATATGAATGACGTTTATTTTCTTTGAGAATGCATTCTTTGAAGTAGGACTGCACGGACTTTATCATCTTCTTGTTGGACCATAGGGGCGTATCCGGTCGAATGGTCTTGATGGGCTGATAACTGGGGTCGAAGAGTGGGCCAGATTCACTAATCGGACCAGACTGGGCTAAAGAACCCGTCGAATCGGGGCGGACCTATGTAAATCTCATAATACCCACCCCTAATTCGAACTACTGATTGATTGAATTGGAGTTTTTACTAATTTTTGAAAGGCATTGTCAATTTTTGTGTTTATGAAATTATTTATTTCTAATGAATAGAGTTAGTTGTTCATTGAATAGTAAAGTACACCATTTTCTTAGAGAACTTGGTTATATAGACGGATATGGTGGTTACATGAAATTAAACACGTCTCTAATATTTTCATGTGCACTATTATTACTTCGCAGACCACTGTAATTGCTCACAGCCGCTTTAAAGAATCCTTACAAATTGGTGCTTATATAACGTTGAATGAAAGAACTTATGTAACATTGGTTCGTAATTACGGTGTGACTTCCGTTTTCAGTTCCGTCTTCAGTTCAGTTAATATTTATGACCAGTTACCACCTTCAGGAACAAGAAACAGCAATTTTCTTTCTTCCGTGCGATAAAATCTAAAAGCGAAGTAACCTAATCTTTTTTAATTGTTCAGTATCTTGAGATGTGCGTGCATTTCTGTGTGTATGTGTTCGTAACATATTGGCACGTCTATAACGTCCAGTCTCTATGCAAAGAAAGGCACGTAGTATTTAGCTAGATACATACATACGTAGAAACCATTACGAAATCTAGTTTTGAAATGCTCTGCTGGTTACCAGACATCCATTAATTTAATAAGAATGTATTTATTATTAGATTTGTTTTCGTTCTACTTTGTTGAACAGTTTTATTACCGTTTAGACTCCATCAGGTATGTATTTATTAACGTGTATTAAAACATTTGAGATATGGTTCTAATAGAAAAATACAAAACCCATGTTATCGAAAATATTTTTATTTCTGATAAAACTAATTAACTTTTAGTATATTAACTTACACATATGTATATAAACGTAAACTCTTTGTGTATGATGTATCAACTACTGCAATTTAAATATAATATATATATATATAGAGGATCATCGGCGAAGTATAGTTTAAGGAAGAAGGTGAGAGAAAGAGGACGATGGCAGAAGTCGGGATAGAATACAAAAGTGTTACCACTAAAATGAGTTTCGATTAAAATTGTTTGTTTAATAAAAGTGTTGTTTTTGAATTCTTTACAAAATTGGGAGGCTCCTCCAGGATTTAAAAGCGAAAAGCTTTCTCAAAGTTGAAAATAATTGGCCCAGTTATTAATTTATTCTATTCACACAGTAGTTTGTTGAGTAAATATCATGAGTGAATTCCTTTTCGAATACGTCTCTCCTCTTGATACTTCCAAATCCGCTGAATAAATTTGGGTATTTTCTCTTCAGTCAAAAATTTTTCAAATTTCTTTCCAATGTCTACTTCATAACTAAAACAAAGAACCTCTATGGTTCTAACTTATCCACCAAAAAGTATTCCCCTTCCACAGAAACTATATGCAAAGGGAAAGTCAGCAAGCATTAATATTGAATGAAAATATAATATGTATGTTAAAACTGGTCTTAAATTTACAAATATTTGTTATCAAATATATTATATATTTTTACATCTTCCCAAACAAAGGCCAAATATTCCATTTCGACAACTTAAGGTCTCCGTCAATTTAAAAATATAGAAATCTAGGGTATTATAGATGGGGTCCGCAACACAGTAATACACGCAGTCTTAGCAACTGTAGGATTAATAAAAATGATCCACGTCACTAATATATACCATGTACATACGCGCGTTTACGGCTCGTCAGTGTACCTTTGTGGAAAGTGGTAGCATTTACAATAATCATGTAATTCATTTAACAAAAACGAATTTGATGTTAGGGATCATTCCCATATCTTGTGTGATGTCAGAGGTGTGTAATTTTGTGTGTGGATATTTTGAATAAGGACCAATACACGGAGACCAACAGTTGATACAAACAGGATGAGGCGTTTTTAGTTGGCAAACTATACTCTTTAATCCAAGAAGTCGTTTTATTAGTAGGATCATATTTAAGTGCTTTCAGTTCAATAAGAATTTTGCAACTTTGCTTTAAAACACAAAACCTTTACATGTATTGGGTAATAATGTTTAAGATTTCCAAATATTACAGAAAGAGTATTTGTTAACTTAAGTGCACGTCACTGTTTTATCTTAGAATGTATGCAACAGCGTAAGATAATATAATGGCATTGGTATTAGATAGACAAAAATAATGATCATGTAAATTGTATCTCTAAATGAATAATGTTGGGAAGTGGAGTGATTGAAACTTATCTCTTGATCAAGTTTACTGTATTTGTCAAACAGGATTACAACATCCATTGACCCTGGTTTCCTAGAACAAAGTCATAATAAGGAGCAAGAGCTGAAAATACAAAATATCCTAACGAACTAATGTAAATGCATTTACCAACGAATAGTTTTAATAGCAAACAACCTTTCTGCTCTAATAGAGTTTGCAGCAAAACTGGTGAATTTCGAACTAGAAACTGAGAGTCATTAAAACGATATGTGTACCTATTTATATGAAACACAAAGGCTCACCTTTGACTTTCGGGACATGTCAGTAACGAACTTATCGATAAATTATATCAACTTCCTCAATTAAACGTTAAACCGAACCAAACCATATTACCAACGCCGATTAAGGCGCATACAGCGCACGTTTTTGTCTTTTTCTAATTTTTCGTAATTCAATACCTGAAAAAGTTGTGCAAAAATTATAATTATATAGAAGCGAACGACCCTCTATAGGATACCCGATGCTGTAATGCTTTGTTTTTGCTCGTACGCTTATTCAGATAACCATTTTTTTTTTGGTAAACGCACTTATGAAAATGATCGCATTGCTTCATTAGTGGTCTGAAGATTTCAATTCACGGAGGCTTTTGTAAGCTAATTTGATCGGTGCGGTACTGCGTTATAATGATTTCCTAATCACTATAGCACTAATTAATGCGAATACAATGAAAGGGCTACATCATTCAAGCGCTTGGATAACAATGGTGTTCATATTGCATAGAATCCATACGCACTAGTAATCCACACGATGACTTACACATAATATATCGTACAATATTATATGAAATATACTTTATAACTTTTTGTAAGTAGCAAATTATATTTTTCTCCTTTTTAGATGCAAGATGTATAGCTGGATATTTGATACGAAAAAATAAATACTAAACCCTAGATAACATGAGAATTAGTTAATAACCACCATGTTTATAAGCTTTACTACAATTACGTTGTCCTTTCATATATGGTACGTACTTTTAATATACAGTGAGGTGTTAAAGCGTATCGCTTATACGAGGACTGTTTTTTTTTCAACCTCCGATAGATCACAAAAACAAGACAAGTGCAAATAACAAAATGAATTTATTACCAAAAGTTATGTACAAACATGGTTACTTTTCTATATAATCGCCGTGAAGATTGACGCATCTCTATGGACGAGCCTTCCAATCCCATCTGCATAGAATGTTGGCGCCGTGATGTTTTGAAGTTCCTCTGTACTCTGGAAGCTCTGCCCTCCTAGCCACTTTCAGTTTACGAAAGACATGGAAGTCGCTTGACGCTAAGTCGAAATATCGAAATTGTTCAGGAAGTCGTTGGGCTACGGGCGTAGTGTGAGGGCAGGCATTGTCACGAATGAGAAGAACTCCAGAAGCATAGCTCTTCCTTTGTTTTGAATGGTTTTTCGCAATCGTTGTAAAGTCTGATAATAAACAGCTGCATTGATCGTTTACACGGCGCAACTCGCACTTGGCGGGAGAAAAAATTTTAGCAGCCATGTTGCTGCAACTCAGCTGAAGATGGCGTAATGACGTTGCAAATGGCAGATATTATAGTGGGGGATATGCGCAGTCGCCTTCTAAGCATCCCCGTCTCCCACCGCTCGCGTAACTGTTTACAGGCACGAACAGAAAAAAAAAGGAGAAATATGAACCGATTTCTATCTTTTATGAAATAATTTTCGGCGTTATTAGCAGTTCAATTACATTTCCTGTATCATTGGAGGTGATCAAGTTTCTCATTCCAAATAGCTATAACTATCGCATATTTTTGCTGGAAAAGCAATGGAACGGCGAATCTCGTGCTACCCTACAAGTTGCGCTTTGGCTTAGAAAGCATCTCGATATGCAACAATTATTATCTTATTTGTTGTGATTGCAAAACAAATTATCCAATTGTAAAATTAATAATATAAGAAATTGAAAAATATGCACATTGCCTAACAAAAATTTATTCTAATTAATTAATTGCAATAAAGTTTGATAAAAGGGAAATAACGTTAATCAACAAAATAAGTAAAAATAACAGAAAATGCGAGATGTCATAATAGATAACAAGAGCAAATCACTTTGTTAGCATTGAGACTATCTGGCGTCAACAACAAAAACAAATTACCAAAACCTTGCTGTATATCGTGATATTTCTTAAGCCAAACTACCATTAGATTTTAGCTCCAACGGAGGATCCCTGGCCATAACCCATTTTGCTCGAACTCTTCCTAATCCGTCTGTCCGCTTCTTCTTCACCAGGACATTGTGTCCATTGTGACTCTTCCGCCATTTTACGCTAATGTTTGCTTTAGAGACTAAGGGTAGAGCTTTTTGGCAATATAGTAGTCGGTTAGACGTCATTGTTCGGTTTAATGTTGATATTTCCTGCTTGTTGTCGGTAAACTCTACCTACAATTTTAAAATCAGTTAAATTGCGTGCTGCTAAGTGGTTTTAAGCGGAGCTCCTCTGTGCGTATTTCAATTTTAGTTTCTTTGTTTATTTTGAGTCCATCGACGAAAGAATATATGCTGCCCTCATCGCAAGGCGTTCATTGGTGTGTCCAGCGTTTGTGGAGGTAGAATATTATCCGTTTTGATCTACAACATCGGCAACCTATCACCTAGAGTGTATGGAGAACTTCAAACAAATTTAAATCATACAAGATTCATGTCAGCCCTGATGAAAAATTATGGCGACAGGGGTATTACAAGTAGTTACTGAGAAGATTAGAAAATACTTTTCAGACAAAATCATGTGGGTAGATGAATTAAAATTCACTATTTCTGGAATCTTTGACGGAAAAACGGAACGCAATTGGGCAGTACAGAATCCCAGACTATTTAAGGCAAGGAGATCACATAACATTGTTTTCGGGACATCGTCCATAGGACGAGTAATGTATGAAGAAACACAAAATGGTAATACTTAAACCTTGTTCGCATATATGTATTTAATTTCTTAGATCACGGTATGCCATTAAATTACTGCATTTATGGTGGCAACAAGACGACAATGCGGCTATTGTGAGAAATTACTTATGTTAAGTTTTCAAACCGGTGGACTGGGAATAATGGAGTTGTTGTATGGCCGACGAGATCCCCTGAGTTATGTCATTTGAATTATTTTTTATGGGAAGTTAAAAATAATATTTATATAGAAGAACTTCGTGGCAAACTCAAAAATGCCGATGTAATTCCTAATAAACGTACGCAATTGTGCATTAATGGAAATGACCAGTTATTTGAGCACTATACTTACTATAATGGTTGGTTTATTGTTTTGTTTTTTAGTATTATTACTGTTATTGCCATTTTCACTAATTGTTGCGAAATTTGTATAAATTTTAGAAAAGCCTAGCTTCAATTTATTACTTATGAAATATACCGTTGGTTTTTATTCAAATTCCTGTTAGCATTAACATTGGGTTGCTTGGTAAACGGTCCATTCTCGGCTAAACTTCTGTCAACATCTATAAAAATGATATATGTAGCTGCTGCCGCCTGCTGCTGTAAATATCTTGTACTCGCTTTTATTGTATCTCGGTTTGATGAATAAAAAATACTTAACGTACTTATCTCGTTTTTCTTCTTAGCCCTAGTATAACTTTCTTTTACTAATGAACGATAACTGAAATGGTTGAAATTTTCTGGCTACCTTATTTAATTTTAAAATGAATTCTTGGCTAATTAAAACGAAATCAAAAATGCAGATTCGCTCTAATGGTGCCAAATCTAATATGGCGCCGATAAGAAATAAGAAAATTGATGATGGCCAGAAACAATCAAGATTAGATGGAAAATCGATGGTGGCATTGCGAATGTGGTATTAGCTTTTTCCGCAAGCCTAAATAAAGGTGCTAAAGGGAAAGAAGGAAATTAACAATTTCCGTTTTCTTTTAAAATCTCGAAAGTCATTTGTAACAGGTGCTTTTTCTTTTTGATTTCATAACAAACACAAATTCTAGCGTCTTTAACAAATTTAAACCTACCCTCTATTTCCAATAAAAAGCGAGATCCCCATGGTGAGGGTCGAAAATGAATCAGCCTATATATTCATTATTGCAATAAATAGAATGGTTTCTTCCCATTTTTAGCTAAGGCGCTTGTTACTACAAAACTGTTATGTCAAGAATTTCTAATCTCGTAGGTAACTGTTAACGAGACAATCTTCATCGCATTAGTTGTTAAGAACTGAAATAAAACACTTTGTATATAAATGGATCATTATAAAGTCTATAATGGATATTGCACTATCTCATATCGAATACAAAATTACCTTGCTGGATTTTTATATGCGCTTAATTCTGGCTTCATTGCTCAATCACTTTAACACTTTGCCAGCATATTGCATGGAGCGTAATAACAATAAAATGTGCGTTTTTTGAGATTTAGAATATGTACTATATAGCATGCTGCAAGCTGCGGATCCATATGATGACACATACATATACATCTATAACATTGCATTGAATGTAATCATCTGACCAGTATTGAATGTAATAAAACCAAATTTGTTTATGAGTCATTTTTCTATAGTTTGGATTGAGTTGCTCGATTAGCATTAAAATGTTTTTTTCATTTGCTTGCATGTTATATGTGTTTAATAGTTCGCAGTAGTGCTGAATACATTCGTCTAACACAATGCTTAGGTCTCGTTTTAAAGTTGTTATGCTGTGGCGTATGCACGAAGAGTGCATACTTTCATCGATGCATTAGTCATAAGCTTTTTTTCTTCTGTATAGTAATGCACGTGCATGTGCACTTAGAGTTTCCCTCATATAACGTCTTCTTAGACTTATATTTATATGCAATTCAAGACTTTTTGTTGAGATTAATCACCTTTAATTCTTTGTTTTTTTTACAAGCACAACCACGTTATCTTTTGTTAGATACGTATGACTATACATGTATGTCTAAATTTGAATAATGATAATCTTTCCAATAAAGCAGTGTTTAAAGTAGTAATTTCAGTCAGTAGCACAATGATTGAGATCAGCAGACTGAACGGCCTAAATAATTAAATTTTGTGTAAAGCGTAAGTATGTCACCCCTAAAGTATGTACTTGAGGACGTCTACGTAGCTATTAAATTCCAGGAATGGACGAGAGAAAGATGCCCAGAACGTTGTGAATTATTCATTGTCAAAAGACGAAGTCTTCTCATTCCATTTTTTAATTGTAAATATTATTATCTAAAAGTGGTTTCTATTGTAAGCGAAAGCTTGACATGTGCTTCTGAGATGTCTCATGTAAGTCAAAGCGAAGGACGAAATGTATCAAAAAGTAAAAAGGTCGCCAGGAGCTTCTTGAAGAAAAACTGCAAAAACACGGTATAACATTTATAACAATTTTGTTTGACAATAACAAGACAGTAAAAAAGTTGTACGTTAATAAAACAAATAATACATATAGTGAACTGAACATACCAATATATATAATAAAGAGTAAGATTTGCCCTTTCCGATCTACAAGCTGCTTCAATCTTCTCTGTGCCACATGTGGAATTGTGCTACAGTGCTGAGGGATGCTTAGATTTTTTTGCCTGTTGGTAGTGGTCGAACTCGATTGCAACTGTTCTGGTCTATGATGGTACTTTTCAGCCCAACATAGATACAAGTATTTTTTTGTCAAATTCAGTTTTATTTTTCAACGTATCTTTTTGCACTTTTCCCACTTCCAGTTCTTTAATCCGCCCTGACAGTTGTTGGTCTCTTGTTCTGCAAAATAGGCGTTTACGAATTTGATGGCCTCCTTATTCGATGAAAATCGAGGAGCGAGATCTGACAAATAGGGCGGGTGGTCTATCAATTCGAATCTCAATTCGTGATTTTTGCAAAGCGTTTCTGGTTCTGAGTGAGCAAGTGGTTGGCTCTTTTATATCCAAACTTAATATAATGATAGTTTATTACATGCCTAGCATCTATTATATCCAAAACAGACAGTAGGGTAGAAAAGAAAATACATACGAACATACAATAACAAAAGAAGGTACGTATCAAAAAATATATATCAAAATAAATTTTGAAAATCAAAAAAAAAATAAACAATACAGAACAAGATAATCAATGCAAATCGTGGTCAAGCTTATTAAAGTTTCTTGCTGAGTGGACTAAAGGCGCTCGTCACAGTACCTTCGTCCGCGCAGTAGCAATGTATAGAAATTGGTTCGATTTTGCTCCCAGACGGGGCACGAGAATATCAACTCTAGATAGTAAGTCAGGTGAGTCGATTTGGTTGGTGATGATTTTCTGGATAACTTTACCACTGAGGCTTCTTCTCCTACAGGCAAGTGTAACAATGATATGTCTTTCAATCAACTCACTGTTGACAATCAATTTAATAAGATAGTTATTGCAAGAATTTATGCTGAATCTACTCGAGAGCATTTTTTTGATTATTATAGAAAGGGTACTAAGCAACAGAAACGCATTGAAGTTTAGAGGCAACCTAAGCATATAGCAGGTGTTGATGGCATCAATGTTGGTGAACAGTAAATCTTACTGATTTAAAGGCGGCTGGAGACATTTTTTTGTTATATATCACATTACATTACGCATAGTCTTTAATCGAAGACTGGCGAATTATTGATGCGATATCTAGACGTTTATATGTAGTTTTCTTGTGGAAGATAAGAGAAATATTTATCGAGTTTAATTATTATCTAAGCACCAGGAATTAATTTTGCCTAGATTATTCTGTAAAAGGACAATGTCATTGGCTGACTTAATTGTATGGTAGATCAGCGTAGGTTAATATAGGAAAGTTGGTAGATTTTAGAAGGTCATCGAAGTATTTAGTAGTAGATGAATAAATACTAAATTAACATAAATCACTCTCTCATCGAACGATAACCGGTTCGAAAATCTCACACTATATATTAAATATATAGTGTGGATCGCTTATCGTACTTTTTTAAGAAGAGAGGCCCGATGTCGGAATCCTGTGGTATTCCTAAGGTTAAGTAAAAAGGTCGGCACTCAAAGCGATTAAAGTAAACATAATTGATTCTGCCGCCGCAAAAATCATTTTTTCTAACAGAATACGGTGAGGTCGAACGCGCGTGAAAGGTTGCTGTAGACAACATCCAATTGGTCACCTCCATCGACAGTTTCAGTTATCGTTTGCGTTGAGATATTGGGGATGTTACCCTTAAAGATTAGTAAATCAAAGACTTTAGCACAAGAAAAAATTACAGTAACAGGTCTGTGATTGTTGATGCTGGAATTATTACAATTTTTAAGGATTGCGAAAAGAGTCTTTCCACATATCAGGAAAAGTAGGGGTAGGTTGAAGATTATAAATAAAGGAGTAGCAAAGATAGAAGCAGAGCAAGAAGTCTTTAACAAGGAAATAGGGAATGTTATCGTCACCACCCAAAAATTTGTTTTTTAAACCTTGTATACATTCCGCAACCAACCGCAAACATAACGGCGGAAAGTTAGAGACTGTGTCTGACAATAATGATGGCAAATAGTGTGGGGTAGTACGACGCACTTCGTAACAAGTTTGATTAATTAATAGCTGCTTCGAGGGTGTATCGATCCTCATTTTCAACCGGTGACCGAATGTCTGGTTATCGGTAGTGGTTGCGGTTTTTCGTCATCCCGAACGTTTATTGTAAACTAAGCTGGTACGATCACGTTTAAATTCAGCTGGCCAAAATTTTGGCGCAGTAAATGATGGTACGGAGTAAATAGCGCCCATCTCGGTTTTAATTTGCGTATCCGTATTGTCTTCCAAATTCAAGAATTTATGACGGCTCGATATTTGATTTTTTCCACTTTTATAGAAACATTAAATCAACATGCACAAACGAATGTTAAACAGCAGCTGAGCATCCAACATGGCTGAAATTTTCGAAAGTATTTTTCCACGCATGATAATTATTTTGCCGGAATATTTTTAATGAGTATCACCATCTTCATGTTAAAGCTTAAAACTATTTAGATTATCCTCGTATGTACATAACACATACATATGTGAGCATATACGCTACACTTTAATACACAACTACTTAATCTTACAGTTGTTTTGATAGTAAATTCAAATCGGAAATGGTAAATCATTCCCTTTTTTCAAATTTGCAACCTCGTCGATTCTCCGATACTTGACAGATCAATCAGTCTACCTATCATCGTAATCACTGGACACAACGTCGAAAAAGACAATTGTCAATTGTTAATTTGAAACAGATCCGTCCGTTCGTCGTTAGATTACTTGAGCGAGCAACAAATCAAGTGCATATAGAAAATGCTATTAGTTGACTCTGGTAATGTCGCTCCATGTAGGTCCGCTTGTCACAGAGGTAATTGACGTCGTCATGATTGAATTTTTAGATTATGCTCGGTTTATCCGAACGATCTTGAATTATTATTTTGCTTTCAGTATGGAATAGACACGCTTAATACCATGATTGATACATATACACAGTTACATTCGCGCCTATTTTCGCAATCCTTTTGCTTTTGGAAATTATTTTTGTGCTACAATTATTTTTTACATGTGTATACTTCTAAACATTATCTTTCCTCTACACAGACACCTTCGCAATGTTTTGTAAATAATTGTAAAGATAATATTCACAAAGAGTTAATGTGTGGTGTGCAATATTAAATACAAAAGAAAAACACTGCCCTTAACACAGGGTAAGTGGAAAAATACTGGAAAAATTTATATGATCTATATGTTGAAGTCGAGGAAGAAAATCAAATTATAAAGTATTGTGCGAAGCACTGTAACGATGCCATTGCTAAACCGACTGAATTTAACCTTGTCAGTGGGGAGGACATAAGTCGAGCAATAAACGGTAAATCAAATTATTCTGCACCTGATCCAAACAAAGTCAACATGTTCTGGTGACAGATACTCCCAGCAACTAAGCATCTACCGAGGATTTTCGGCGTATAGTTAGCGAAACGCAAATAGCAACTTGGCTAAGTCAAGGGCGAAAAATACTGATATTTAAGAAAAGAGATACAACACGCCCAGAAAATTATCGACCCATAACACGTTTACACACTGTGTATAAAGTCTCAATAGGTACTAATTAACTCAAGTGTATGCCAAAGATGCAGTGTGGTATAAACGTAATTTGTCGATGGCGTGGGTGGATTACCGAAAAGCTTTCGACTGCACTTCGAATAAGCTCATAATGAAAATATTAAAACACATGAAAGTCCATCAAGAAATAATAAACACCTTGCAACAACAGAAAATCATTTGAATAACATACAAGGGAGGTGTTTACCAGGGAGACTCGCTTTCCCCACTTCTGTTCTGCATCATGCTGCTTCTACCCTCCACTGCTCTACGCAGACATAAAGGATATTTTGCAGGTAGACCGAATTATCGTGTGCATAAAATCACACACTTACTCCATTACATGGACGATTTAAAATTATGCACAAAACGAAGAAAGCCTTAAAGACATGATTAAAACTGTCTATACTTACTGTACTGGTATCAGTATGGAGTTCGAAGTAAACAAGTGCCCAGTTTACCACCCGAAAAGAGAAAAAGAGATCAAAGATGGGGGTGGCGTAGAGCTAGTGGACAGTACAATAATACGTCATCTTCAACAATGAAAGTTATACTTACCTAATAGTCGAATAACAACGAATGAACAAAAATGCTGAAGCGAATGAAATCCTAAATAACAGGTACAAAACCATTATTCAAAGAATATGGAGCTCAGAATTTACAAGCGCAGCGCCACAAACATGCTAATTATTCTGATTCTATCTTATACAGAGAGACCAACAACAGATCATAACGACAAGTGCGAGATCTTTTGGAAGTTTGCATTTAGCACCACCACTAAGCTCGCTGCAAATAAATCGAATATGCTAATCCAAGACCTAGAGGAGAAGAAAGTGTACGTGCTGGAAATGTCTTGTTCCGGAGAAAAGCTTATAATACAAGAAGAAAAAGACACATTTCGAAAATATCAGGATCTTATTACTTACCAACTAAAGCGCACATATCCGGGATATGAGATCACGTTGGTTCCACTAATTATCGGAGTTCTTGGCGGGATGCATGTATCCATAGTGAATTATCTGAAAAAAATAAAAACGAAAAGCCAATCAATCGATACGCTTACCATGCAGATGCAGAAGTATGTTCTTCTTGGTTCTCTGCACGTCCTGCAGACCCATGAAAGTACCTCACCACCATCTTGAGGCAGACGAGCTCCAATCGCATATCGCTTTGACGTGGTGAGACCTCGCTCTGTAATCGCGTGCTGCATAGTGGCGATGACTAACGCTACCTTCCCTGTCTTCACTATCCAAATGCCACAATTCACTGCTTCTTATGTACTTGTATTGAATTAATGCATGCGTACAAAACAATAGAACAAATGATAGCAATAATAAGCGAGGAGAAAGATAGAGGAGGAAGTATATAAATAATAACAATAATAATTTTTATACATATAATAACTGAAGTCGTCGACCCTACGCCTCTATCTCCGTTCTCGGTTAGAAATGCGATCGGTAACACTCACGAGAGAAATGCGAGACCTGCGAAAAGGACCTTCTTCAGAAAAGTTAAGCATCGCTATCCGCTATCTATAACCTCTCGGAAGAGACGGAAGAGCCTAAAGCGATTTTTTGATTTCGTCTCGTGGGGTCGGATATAGGCGCCAGTATGGGCCCGCGCAAAATCCTCTACTCCCTGCTGGGAAGAAAGCAACGCGATGAACGGTCTGCCAAGATACGCGAGAAAAAACGGGAATTTTCCGCATTCTCCCGACGGCAAACGGCTTCCTGATGGATGGGATCGCCTTTATGAGAGTCCACGATACGGACAGCGTCGCATCCGAAGAGTTTTTATTCCGAATTGGAAATTGAAATTTTAAATCAAGCCAAGTGTAAGTATCCATTATATAAATCGGATTGCAGTCAAGCTAGAATGGACGAGTTTAATAAGGGTACAGAGTGTGGAACGTATATGTCATAAGCGTATGCGGTTCTAATCCGTCGTCGGACGTATTTTCTTTCGTCGTTCAATTATTCCGATATTATTTTTATAATTATTTTATGCGGCAAATCGAAAACTTTTTCAACGATTTGTTAACTGAAAAATATATATTATATACATATGTATAATTGATAAAGCCTTTTTAACCGGTAAGGTGTAAGGCTAATTGAAAAATATAAATAATAATAATTATTTGGAAATTTGGAATTAATCAGTTTTACGCTTTCAGGCCAAACTTCTGACGAAAATACCGGAGGGAGATTATCGAGTGTTGAAGACGAATGGTGAGTTTTCCGCATTTCAAAGGAGTAAGTTGTGGCTAGCGTAATAAGATACAAAATGGCCGTCCCAGCGTATCCAGATTAATGGAATAAGCGAAGAGGAATAAAAACTCCATATTTCCAGGGGGAGTAGGATGTTACGAGCTGGAGTCTTTATTTTGCGAGAATCCGCTTTCCATCTATTCGAATATCGCGCGTCAACATGGGTCATTAATATCGATTGCGAACGTACTTTGAACGCTTAACCGCATTTTAATAACAATATTTTCATTATTTCAGGTAGAATCCAGTACGAAACTGTATTTTACTTGCTAAAATTGTCGTTTGAAAAGAAAAGTATCGTGCGGTAATTAGTTTACTTGAGTACCATAACCTATAATTATGTCATTGAAAGCGATTTAGATATGAAAATCTAGATGAAAACCGGATAAAACAAATATCTGTATTTGAAGCACCTTGGAGAGATTTCAGTCCAGAGCATACATGTTTTGGTTACGAAAGATTATTAGTAACACAGGAAATTCATCGGTCGCCTTAAGGAATTGTGAATGCAGTGTGTACATCTGCAAACTGTACGCTCATGAAAAAATCCATACAAAAAAAGCAATAAAGGGCTGTCCCTAATCATTATGACAAAGAATAGCTTAGGTTCGCAGCTAACTGATGAGGTACGGTTAGTAAGATTATTACGATACCCTATCGTAATTAACCCTTTTTTGTAGGTTTTTTTACTCTGCCTTGAAAAAATTCTGTATTTACATTTAGACAGAGAGCTAATAATATATATACTACGTCAAACGCACGTGTTTATTAATTACTACACATGAGAAAATCTTGCACATATATATGGAATAGATTACAACAATTACAATTGTTTCGTACGTTTCATTTGATTTGATACAGCTTAACGTCAAAGTAATGACATGATATAGAGCAAAGCATTATTCGGTAAGTTTAGGAATACAATTTGTATGACAATAATTGTATTGTACTCCAATACATTTAGATTATTCAGTAATTTAAACTTCTTTCTAGATTTTTTGTAGTGTCTTGATATTTAAAAAAAAAATTCATTACGCAAGTAATCGCTGATAGCAATTTGACCATTACGAAACGCAGGTTATTGTGAATGCGATCGATCGTCAGCTTAAGAAGTTGCACTGTTAACAGCAAGGTAGGAATAAATAATAGAGCGACAGCACAATAAAAATAAAAGGTGAATTATTGTTTCACTCCATTAATTGTATATTAGGGTTCCGTTCAATAAGTGACCAGCTTAACATTTTCGTTTAGGGTTGAGCCAGACCATCTAAGGCTACATAAAGGATGCTATGTTTCGAATTCGATATTCCCTTTCGCTGGAGAAAAAATCCAATTGATGAATAATAGTCGAGAGTGATGTTGAGCAGTACGATAAACATCAGAGGTATACTACGTAGACTATTCCAAATTATATAAATGTTTTGTATTCTTTTTCTGTGTATCTTGTTTTGATTTTGTCGACCAACATCAAAAGGAAGAAATACAAGCGCTGTTTTACTTTCGTCTAATCGAATGAAACTGTATAGGCAATCTAGACCTCTGAGGAAAGACGCGGGAATAGTTCGTGCGGCAAGCGACGCTCTTCAAGCTTGCTGTACGGTGTTACCATTTTTTTATTTCGTCCGGTGGGATCGGATATAAGCGCGATTTTGGGTCCGCGAAAAAACCTCTACCCCTGGGAAAAAGCAACGCGATGAACGGTAGTCGTGTCAGGTCGAACTATCAAGGTGCGCGAGAAAAGACGCGAATTTTTCGCATTTTCGCGACGAGAAACGACTTTCCGATCGGTGGACTCACGTTTATGAAACTCCACGATGCAGATAACATCGCATTCGAAGAGTTTTTACTTCAAATTTGAAATTGAAATTGTAGCCCAAGCTAAGTATAAATACCCATTATATAAATCAGATTACAGTCAAGCTAGAATGGACGAGTTAAGTTAAGTTAATTAAGTTGTTAAGGGTACAGTGTAGACCGTGTATGTCTCCGTCATTGGGCCTGCATATTTTTTTCGTCTTTTAATTATCATGATATTATTTTTATTAAATGAAATCGCAACAAAGTGAAAAGTTTTTCAAACGATTTTTTATTTGGAAAATACCTATAAAAATTATTATTTGGAAAATACGTTACGAGAAAGAGCAACAGCAGCATTTGATTCGACGAAAAATTAATCAGTTTTATGCTTTCAGGAGAAACTTCTAAGGAGAATGCGTAACCGGAGCCGAGATTATCGAGTGTTGGAGACGATAATGTAACTACGAATGGTGAGTTTTTCGCATTTCAAAGGAGTAAGTTGTGGTCAGCGTAATAAGATGCAAAATGGTCGTCCCAGCCTATCCAAATTGATAGAATGTAACGTTATTAAGTGAAGAGGAATAAAAACTTAGCATTTCCAGAGGGAGTAGGATGTTACGAGACGGAGTCTATATTTTGGGAGAATCCGCTTTCCGTCTATTCGAATTTCGCGCGTTAGCATGGGTCATTAACATCGATTGCGAAAGTACTTACTTCGAACGCTTAATCGCATTTTAATAACTACAATTTCATTATTTCAGGTAGAGTCTAACAAGCTAACAAGACTATATCGTCGCTGCAAATTCGCAAGGATATGCAGGAAGCGTTCTACCTGTTCCCTATTAATGCATAACAATAATTGACAAAATATTTACATGTATAGAAAAATAAAATGTGAATAAGAGAAAATAAATGAAATACTAAGCGAAATACATGATTAATAAACTAATAGAAGTGTAACCAAAAAATAATGCTAAGACAGCTTAGCTTCCTCATGGTATTGATGGAATAATTCACGGCAAACGCAATAAAAGCAGAGAGAGAAAAATACACTAACACACGGACATGTTTCTGCCTACCCGGCGTCATCAGCGTGGTTTCGAGAGTACTTTTCATATCTCTACCTTCTATTCATGTTGCCTCGCAGTTAATACCACAACTTTCAAAACGACAAACTCGACATTTCTTGGCGCCCTCTAGTGCCAAAGAAACGCATGCTTGCCGTTCAGGAAGCAGCGACATAAACCGGGTACTGTTCTCCAAACTATCCCTCGAGCAGTTCACATGACTGCCAAACACGAGATGGCGACGCTGGTAGCGCTTTGGGAAACCGCACATGTGAATATTCCGACAGGCTTACCATGATGTATATAAACAGAACACATCAGAAAATGCCTAGAAACAATAACCAAAAAATAATGCTAAGATTAACAGTACCCGGTTTATGTCGCTGCATCCTGAACGGCAGGCATGCGTTTCTTTGGCACTAGAGGGCGCCAAGAAATGTCGAGTTTGTCGTTTTGAAAGTTGTGGTATTAACTGCGAGGCAACAGCGATAGAAGGTAGATATATGAAAAGTATTCTCGAAACCACGCTGATGACGCCGGGTAGGCAGAAGCATGTCCGTGTGTTAGTGTATTTTTCTCTCTCTCTCCTTTTATTGCGTTTGCTGTGAATTATTCCATCAATACCATAAGGAAGCTAAGCTATCTTAGCATTATTTTTTGGTTATTGTTTCTAGGCATTTTCTGATGTGTTCTGTTTAATAGAAGTGTGTACAGAATCAATGAGAAGCCGAGTATGCGATTGATGATTTGCCACTCATTGTAAGACGAGAACTGTGATTACGGCTTGATGAAACCTCAGTTCATAACGCAAGAACAGTACGAACATGGCTGGACTAGAACTTTCCTTTAAAATATATGGGTCATAATGGTCCTTTGATTCAATGGCCACGATATCGCCCGATACTATACCACTTCTACTTTTGTTGTATGAAAATATTTAAATTTGATGTGTGCGTGTGTTCCAGAAAGGAGCCACCGAGGTTACTATGAGAGTTGAGAGTAGAGTCTTTGAGTGAAAATTTACATACAGCATCATCTCTTGCAGTATATAGATACATGCATAACACCAAATGTGTCTATACGGTGGATAGTTCAAATAGAGGATTTGAAACAAAACATATTGTTATGTAATTTCTTAAGATTTAAGAACATGGCCAAATCATAATAGCTTCTAACAAGACGCCCGAATCTCAAACGGAAATAAAGTGCACAAATCTTATCCTATAGACTACATAGAAGATATTGCAATGAGGCGTAGGCAATATGTATGCATATGATAAGAGGAAAATTGAACATTATAAATGTTGTTGTACCTAAAATCTAACAAAGAAATTAAATAAATTCAAAGTAAAAGAAGAAAGGCTATTTAACACTTTACACTACTACTGCTTTTCTATTTAAACATATTTTGTAGTTACTCTTTAAAACCGTTTCAGTATACTATTATAAAAGGCATTTAATTCAAATAGATAATCACAAGTGAACAATGTTGCATATTATTATAGCAATATCGATAGTCAATATGTATGTCAGGGTTGTTTGCACTTCAGTACAGTCTTCTTAGATACATTTTTTTAAAGCGCTATGAATAAAGTATTTCCTAACTTTGTAGATAGCAGCGTTGCTAATTATATGGCAATTATAATCCGTATTAAATTTACATAAGTTTGGATGAAGTAATATCGCATTCCACCCTGTTACGCTTAATCGCAATTTGCAATTAACTTGTCGCTCAAGGCTGTGGTGCATAAATCATATTGCATAAAATGCGACACTAGTTATAGAAAATTAGTTTAATCAAAGGTAATATATTAAATGGTTTTAATACATCAGTTTCAAAGAAGTGGTATGTGTCGGTACTGTGTATGTTTTATATTCTCCACGCTCAATACTTCTACAATTCATAAATATACAGCAAAGAACCTTACGTATTTAATTTTGATAGGTTGGCATATAAAATGAGCGGTATATATGAGTATCATCCGCAACTGACATGTATTCATAAATTTTTGAAAAGATGGTGTACAAGTAGTATATAGAAGTGGTCTCAAATGGATTCGTGTGGTACGCCTTTAACAACAGACCTAGCTGAAGAGATATTATTTTTTAACCTAACACACTGACTTCTGATCAATTGTGTCAAATGCACGACTATAGTCCAATAGAATTAACGGAGACACCATGCCTCTTTCTAAATCCCGCCCGACAATCAGATAAGATGCTATGATCCTGCAAAAAGCCTCTTAATTGTTCACACATAATATTTTCTACTATGTACGGGATATTATTTTAAGAACGGGATAACCATCACCCTTTTCTAGCTGAACGGAAAAGCGGAATCAAGTAAACAGCAGTTGACAACATGGATTAAATAAAAAGTATTATAGGGCAACAAAGCTTTAGCATATCAATTGATGCGCCATCATGTTCGGAAGTATATTCGAAATCTGACTGGAAATATACTTAACAACACGGTTGTTTTGTATTGACTCGGTAGTCAATAGCGGCCCGAGAAAGAAGTCTTTAACTTTATTTACATCCTGTAAGTGATCAGAAACCGAACAACGAGAATTCGAATTTATATATAAATATTTTAATCTTTTCCACATGTTACTAGGGTTTGGGCTTCAAAATCCAAAATTATAGCGTTTTTTTTTCCTACCCGATGACCTGTGTAGGCAGATTACGCAGTCTTACAGTAATCCTAATGTTCCAAGTTTCACATTGTCACTTAATCAGGCGCTGATCTATTGCTAACCCTAGCAGAATGACTAGGGGCATTGTTCCATATATCCGTATGTATATTTATCGGTAGTCGGGATGGTTTTTTGTATATTAAGTTTTTGTTATGCCAGGTGAACGATCCCGTCTCGTTGTAAAATATGTAAAAGTATGTACGCAGCGATAAGTCTAGACAGACGACTAAACGTAGTTCTCATTATTAGCTGTTAGTTTCTTTATATATAATCCTAGTAACAAGACACTACAGGCAATTATATAGCATTATAATAGGTTTTCAATAACTCAATCTTCTCGACCAAACTGACCAAATAAAAAGCATTTAGTCACTGAATAGAAGCTAAATCATGCAATATGCTCAATATTCCTAAAATTACATTGTAAGTTGGCACAATGTCACGTACATTAATATGAAACGAACAGAAAATGGTCAGCTAATTTTGTCCCATCAACCCCTATTGTCGGATACTAATATTAGATCAATTAAGGATAGATTATGTGTTTATCTAATAGGGGCAATTATTAACTACGCAAGACCAACGGATTGCATCATAGAAAGAACATAGAATACATCAGGTGTACCAGATGGCAGCACATTAATGTTGAAAACACCAAGACATATTATGTGATTGCATTATACCGAGAACTTTACGTAACACCCTGTAACCATCAATATTAAGTCGCTTATGAGTTACATCCGCGTTCAACCAGGTTTCGTTTACGGCAACAATATCGTAACTATAGTAAACAGATGTAACGTGCCAGATAAAGCGTTTGCTTGATTGAAAATATACTTCTAAACAATGGGGAATGCACTGTGATATTTGTTGTCCATGAAAGAATAAATTTTCAGATACTTAATAATTTTATACAAAACATAAAATTAAAATGATTTACAAAGAAAACATACGAAATCCAGAAATCACAATATCGTGATGAAGTTGTTATACAATACTGCACGGCTATTCAAACTTTAGAAAAACTAAAATGGAGGACGTAACTTAATAGATCTACTACCGTAAGAATTCAATCAGGCTATACAGGGAACGGACAGGCAACCAAATAGTTTTTCAGAACTTCCTTAAAGACCCAGGATTGGAAATTGCTTTTATATTTTGGGGAAATTCGTTGTAGCATCTGATGGCATTATAGTTAGGTACGGTATTGTAGATGGGATATTCGTATTTTTTAAAAGGTGTGACTCTTTCATATATATATAGCAAATGGAGTGCCAAATCCCAAATCACAATACCGGGATTCCACATTAAAGAAATAAAACAACTTTTGGAACTGCATGTTGATATAACTTCGCACGTTACGTATTGTAAAAAGAGCTGTAGAAAGCTTGGACACAATGTGAATGCAATGGTCTTCAAATTTAAAACTACCGTCAACGGTGAATCCTAATAGTTTAATAGATTCGTTTTCTAGTATAGAACGACCATCAGACTTTTGATATACACAGTTGTTAGGAGATTCGAGATTACGAGGCGTTCACGGCCCTATCGTTTTAAGCTCAAAAGAAGCAAACCGACGGCCTCACATATGTAACACAATTGTGGATTTGATTACTAAAGATCATTGCATTATCATTCGCGATATTGTTGGAATGATTGGGATTCCTGAGTTCAGTTCGTGAAATGATATGCGACTCAGACTTCTGCAAAATTCCAGCTCGCTGTGTGCTCTCCCTGGTTCACTGCAACATCTCACTCGATACCACTAGGAAATAGAAATCGTTCATTGAAGATATCATTACCGGAAATGAAACTTGGGTTTATGAGTTCACACCAGAGACAAAACAACAACGCGTAGTATGGAAACGACCAGTTGCGAAAAAATTCGAAACGCAGCTATCTGCCCGTAAAACCATGGCTAGCGTGTTCTGGGATAATGAAGCCCTATTGCTGTGTGAATTCTTCGAACGTCACACAATCACTAACAGTAAGAGATATTGCGAAAGTCCCCAAAAGTTAAATACAGCCATTGGAAGAGAAAGGGCAGGACGATTGCGGGAACGAGTTCACTTTTTGACGATGGTGCAAGACCTCACACGTCAAGTCAGTAAACTTGGGACGTTCTGCAATATTTTCCGTATAGTTTAGATTTTGCTCTCGGATTTTCTTTCTTGGTGGGAAAACGGTTTGCGAATCAAAACAAGTTGCATATCACCATTATGAAATACTTCAACTAACCTGACAAGTAATAGTATTACGAAGTGCTGTTCAAACTAGTGTCGCGCTGGGATAAATATCTCAACGTTTACGAAGATTATTTCAAGAAATAAACAAAAGTGTGTAGTTTTTTATGGAACGTACCGTAGAATCGGGTGACTTGACTTCGCAGGGGTCGCTTGACACAGCGTGGCATTTTTTTTTTTGGGATTATGGTTGTCATCTATTAGATGGATGGCCAACTTCAATCAAATTTTCAAAGAATTGTACAATGATGAAAGAAAAAAATAGTGTATACAGATGAATTGTTTGGCTCTAAGAAAATACAGAGTATAAGGTAAGAAAATCACAGTTTTTGATATGCTATATAATTAAGTTTATCTTGAGGTATCAGTTAGCAGCAAATTACATGTGATATTTACAATAGTTTATTGTCTTCTAAAGGGATTCTGAACCCCAGTTTTGTTGATTTTAATAATTGAGGTGGTTTTTCATATTTTTGATTACAGATTTTGGATGACTTGACAATCATGCCAAACAAATATAAGAGAACTTTAGGAAAAACAAAATACCATGATTTTTCGAAAGAAGAACTGGAAGAAGCCCTAACAAATGTCCAAAGTACATTATACCGAAAAAACACATGAAAACTCATGGTTAAATTAGGAGAAAGTGGTTCTAAAGGTCTATTTTGTTTGCTGCGGAGTGGGATATTAAGGATTTCGTTCGAATTTATTTAAACAGACAAGGAAGGAAAGTAGCTATTTTAAAAAATATTTTCTTAAGCTTCATACAGGAGTGACAAAACAATAATATTTGCTTTATTCTTTTGTCCCCCAATAGCACGCATCTTAGATATTTGGTGTTTCAGACCACTGAGAGGTAAATGGAGATCTGTTTTAACCAATTCCCTGCTCTATTGAAAGCAATATTAGTAGAACTAGGGTTAAAAAATGCTGATAATATAAAGGCTCAGTTCAACGCAACAGGACTTATTCTTATGCACTAACACCGAAAATAATTTACAAAGGCGAAATCAAGACAACGTGGAAAATGATGAACCTGTAGAACGTCACTTATTTCAATATGGAGAGTTTATTCTTGTGAACATTAATACAGAGAAATAGAGAGCATAAAATATGTTGGAGAAATGTGCCATGCCACAGATGAGAAACTGTGGGTAAAAAAGAAACTTTTGTTTTTACCTTGACGTAATAGACGAATCTATAGTGAACAGAAATGAAATCACATGTCTCCTTACTTCACAACGCCTTCATCGAGAACGTTTCAGGTTTTTGGCAGATTTGGTTGAAGATGACAAAGATTTATAAACAAATATGTTACTTACCTAACTATATTTATAAGAATATTATATTAATTTTTAAGTATGTTTAAGTATCATTATACATATTTTTTTTGAGAATATTTTGTTTATTAGCTGTTTTTGTATTTTGTTAGAATAAACATTTCTTTTTGAAGTGAATGATCCCATTAAATTATATTACCTAGTACAATAGAAACGTAGTTTTTTAGTTGAGCTTGATGTCAAGTCACCTATATGACTATGTTTATTGGCATTTTGAATGACTTTTCGTTACATTTTGAGATCACCGAACAAGTAGGGTGACTTGATACACGGTTTTTATTTTTTTGCACTTTTTTGGAGTTTGGTAAAAATGTTTTATACGGGTTCTACTCTTTGCAGAAAATGACATAATGCCTTATTTTTGCCATATTTATATATGTTATTATTTAAGTGATATTGAAACTGTAGTCAAGTCACCCAATTTTACGGCATTGAATATTTCCTTTAATTATAAATGTTGGTGTAATTTTAGCCTGTACATTTTACATTAAACATTGCGTATACCAAACAAATTATTGAATTAATGTTTTTAGTCTCTTGCTTATGGTCGCTATAGATCGCGTATAAAAGTGTAATTCTTTAATCGAGCTTTGTTTCGATTTCCACTTAGATGACTGCCAGCTTTCATTTAATTCATCAATTTAAGTTGAGCAGCGATGTAAATGAAGATTATAGTGTAGGTATAATGGGTTATAGAATATAACAGATCGAACAATTATTAATTAATGAACAATTAGTTGATAATTTGCATAAAATAATGAAATAATTTTCTAAGTAAAGTTTGTAGTTAGGAAGAAAGATAAATAAAAAATGTCTTTTACAATTGCTTGACATGAGCAACTTTCTGCTTCAGCAGATATTGAACAAAACCAGTTATACTTACTTACACAATGTATTTTTTAAAAGCCGCAATAGTTCCATGTAAAATTGGTTTCTGCGTACTACTGGCTGTCATCGAATCAGGCGCATTTCGTTCGCTTAAATTCGTTTTGTTGCTTAGAAAGATACAGACTTTGTTACCGACTATCTAAATCACTTTAAATGTGTGGAGTTAGCTCTAGAAAGCCAACAGTACAAGTAGACATGATTTATTTTATTAAATTTAACTAACTAATATAAATTGTGAAAGCCTATTTAAAAATTTAAAAATGACAAAACCTATTACAAAATGTCATGTTTCCTATGAGATAAAATCTACTTAAAAATGTCAAAGGTAATGACCCTTTAAAATTGTGTGAGTCGATTCTTTTCGTGTCTTGCAATTTTTTACATTGATATTAAATATGCGGGTATCATGAATGCTCAGAGATTATTGAGTAGATATATGGAAACGATATTTTCTTGAAAGAACTGCATTCACACCATAATGTTTGATCAATTGCTTCCTCTAAAACAAATAGTGTTCACACTCCTAGGTCTGAAAATATCACTGGTAGCTTAAAAGGGATAAATCATAAATGACAATGCTTTTGAAAATTACATGGAGTAAATACATTAACTAAAACATTTTACATTCTCTGATAGCGCGTTACGTAAATTTTAGTTTATCGTATCACGTCCTCGAAGTCAAATTTGAATACTACTCAACTTGAATTTGGTTTGAAAATCAATCACGTAGCCAAGTACGCCTTCAGTCAGAGATCAGTCGAGCTAAAGGGGCAGAAAGTACTGGCGTCTCTTCACTCTTTTCATATACACAATGTTTTATATTCTTACAATAGATTGGCACTTTTTTTTTGAAAAGTACTATATTGCAGACAGTAATACAGGTACCATACGAGTTCGCAATCCAGCGCTTAATGATTTGACATTAGCGAATGTCGGCAACAGTACAGAATGGATAGAAATTAAAATAAATATTTGTCCGGAACAGTTGTTTATTTCAATAATCAATATTTTCCAGGTAATTTTTCAAAAAACAATGCTCTGTAAATTTTTATCTCTGGTGGTATCATAGTAAGTGCAAATAACGTCAATTACATCCGTAATTGACGTACGTACGTACGCTGGTCATACTATAATTTATAAGGGAGGCAAAATAGTTGAATGTACTGTAAAATCTACAATACATACTTACATACCAGTATTGTACTACCTAGAATATCGGTCGCGGAAAAACTAATATCACTGTTGCTATAGCATTCCAGGAGACTGGAGGCACATTTGATTCACGAGTTTGTAAAAGCTTATTCTAAGCTAATATTTTTCACATTTTCAAATCGTAACATTTTATATTTGTTAAGCATCAAATGTTAGGAATGATGCTTCCACGTTAGACAAATTAACATTTGAAATACTTAGGAAATGGTTGATAGATGTGTTTTTGCACCGAATAATGATGGAACACCAGTAAGAAATAGTTTTTCACATTGCGATGAGGTTACGTTACCTTTATGTTCAATCTGTAGTAAACCTGCTTTTATAAACTATGCGTACACATATTCACATTGCATGTACAGTTCCCTATTGTTTTGTTATATTTTTTTCATAACATTGTACATTCACCACCTTAACATTAATTGTGGAACTCTAGCTAATTTTTGTGATTTTTTTTACTTCTCATTTTTATTTTCTCTTAAACAATGTGTATGCTAAAAATAGTTAGACCGTTACAGTAAGACTTTGTTATTTATTACTACTGTCGTGCATCAATTGATACTTTTTTGTCAAATGTACTCTATAAAGTACTACAAATCCAACCCTCAAAAAAGCATCAAATAGAATAATACCGGTCTTTCAGTTTACCTACGTACCTCAAGCTACTACCAAAGTTAGGTCATTTGTAAAAAATAGGAAAAGTTATTCATGAAGGTTAGTCGTTTATCAAATTTGACGTTTATATGTATATTCATTTTATAAGAAATTACATAAAATCATAGGTATACATGCAGTTTCATATCACACACTGTGGTATGTATATGAGTTTTCAAGGGATCACTTGTGCGTATATTTTGGGATTTTTCGTTCAACCACCGCTCCGCAAAAGGCCGGGAGAAGAGGGGTGGCAAAAAATTTCGTCTGCGCTAATTTGATAGACCAATAGTAAAATCATTTATTTTTGATGATTTTATTACCGTTATTACATAAGTGTTAGTCGCCGACATTTTGGAGGTAGATTTTATCCCCTAAATGTGAGACTCCGCCGAAACGATAAGCGACGTTTTGCAATACTCAATTTCATTTACATTTTCATATTTAAAAAAAATCGAAAGCATGGAAGCCTTATTTTTACTAGTTTAAAAAATACGCAAATAGCCTGGCCATTATAAGAGAGAATCTGAACTACGCTCGTTTTATACGTGACTATCACTTTAAATGAGATCACAGCTATGTATGTGAATAATATTTCTGCGAAGTCTTCGTCTGTTAATATAAATAAAAGTTAAAAGTTTTAGGACCTCTGGCATCTGCAAAGACGGAACAGTATAGCGACATAACAAAACAAATATCTTGAATTCGTGCAGTGGCCAAGAAGGCCGGGTCGCCGGCGTGACCGCGACTCGTGACATCTGAGAGTCGCCCATCTCCGCCTCCTCCTCCGATTCCGTATTCGCTACGTATTATATGCCCATGTCCGTGATCCAACTAACTCCTATCTTTAACCATACTTACATACACTTAACTTAGATTCAGATTAGCGAAGATGGTGAGTCCCAGTGCGATCATTCCACGTGAAGACCACGTAGTAAAACTATGTACACATAGGTACGCTTTTTTATTCTCTCTTTTTCGCTGTGATCACTAATGGATCTCTTTTATTGATGCTTAAAATATTGATAAATTTCATTTCTTCGTACTTGGTTACTGGGTCAAAAAGTTATCGAGCATATAAACCGCTGGTCGGATGGAATGTACACGGCTCTAAAAATGTGGACAGTTCCAACCTTTGCAAACGAGAATTTATAACCATCGTATAATTCATTCCGGAACCAACAACAATTGTATTTAAATTTATTACTTCATTTATATTGCTTATATTTTATACTCCTTTCCATAATCACTGACAAAAGTTTAATTTCGCCACGCCTTCCGATTGAGATTAAGTAGGTGCATCTGTATTAGATGGCATTTTATATAGATAGATAGATAGTTTATTACACAAATGTGTATATAACAAGCTAAAAAGGAAAAAAGGAAAAACATAAAATGGTGTTATCGATATATGAATAAATAAATAACCTATGTATAAAAATATTCGTCGATAGAATAGAAAAAAGACTAAGAGAAATCTTTTTAGGTTGCTTTTAAAATGGTAATTTATTTTTCTCCCCGAAAAATATTACAATATATTATAATGTAACAATTTTACAACATCCAACACAGCCGCCCTTAGCGCCAAGCCGGCATTGCGTGCGCTTATGTCTATTCCTTCAACTTCAAAATCTCTCTGACCTCTGTCTCTACTTCCAGTTGCTTTTGTAGCCTCAGGCTTCCCTCTACTTTTCACGGGAGTATTGAAAGCAAATTCTCCCAACAACAGTGATCACAGTGAAACGGTTGAATAACTTGTTTCTTCTCTATTTTCTTCATATCGAAAATGTTCTTCTTTATAAAATGGTTTTACCAAAATGTAAATAATAAGTTTAGTCGTATCACAGTTCTAATGTTGTAGATTAAATATTATTGGTTAAAAAGTTGGTATGCCTAACGGACACGACGAACGTTGTAATTGGTAAAAAGAATTGTTAATTTACAATCTGTCTCATTTATAGTCTAATGTTCCCATGTAATTGCTACTGTAAATAAATTCGGTCGTATCTCAGTCCTAACACTGTAAATTAATATTACTGGTTAAAAAGTCGTGTCCGTGAAGGAAGTTAATATTCAAGAATTGTGCCTAATATCAAAGGTCTAAGATCACAGAGTCAGTTTTTAATTGCGTCCGCGCGTGACATGCATTACGCTATTTTTAAAATAAGAAGATTAGATTGAAATTAATATTAATAAAATTGTAATCCAAAGATATTCCCCGATTAGTCGTGATCAAACAATTGCTATCGCGAAAAAAAGGAGCGAAGGTATGCTATGCAATTTCTCGGTTTAGTCTAAATATTCGTTCGAGTAACACATGTTTGGCTCTGTTCCTATTTTCTAAGTGTTTAGAGTTTAAATATTACCTTAAATTTAAAAACACGCGAGGTACGTGTACGTAACGCGTAAACGTAGAATTTGTGCTAAAACATAGCAACATTCAAATTAATAGTCGTAAAGCTTCCTAATTTGATATTTAGTATAATTTTAAACTGGCGAAAGGGTATTTAGAGGACATTTTCGGACGTTATGACCGAAAAAATTAATTAATTTAGAAAAACTAATTTTTTTCCCGTTTTATAATATTGCAAATAATGATATGCTTATATGTATGATGTCAGTAATTCACTCCGTGTTTAAAAATTGCTTGTGATAAATATGTGAAATTTGTAATATTAATGACAACGAAATCATTGAAATCTTTTTGGAAGTCGTATGAGCTGTTGAAATAATGATCTGATAGAAAAATGCTGCGACTGGGGAATTTTCGTTTTTAGTGGTCACCTCTCTTCTGTAACACTCCTTCCAAAAATGCAATACGGGATTGTAGGCCAAGTTATTTGAAAGCTTTTTGTACTCAAATGTTATTGTAATGTATGTTATTGTAATGTATTTTCATAAGCAAGTTAATACCATGTGAAGCATATATACAAGCATCACATATACGCTTTGCAAAGAGGCCATCTTGCACTTATACTGGTTCAATACTTCGATAGCACGGAACAGAACCTGGATTGTCAACAGAATGTCGGCTGGATGGAGGTTAAATGTGTAGCCCGGCATTTAGAAAATGTCGGGAAATGAAATGCATTCGGCAACTTTGCGCGAAGTAAGAGTATTTATTTTAATTACGTTGCAAGATGGTGATCTTTGCAACGTATATAATATAGAATAAATAAAATTCCTAACATATCATTCGATAAAACAGTTGTTTATATAGAGAACGAAAATCGATCTTTTACTAGCAAAACGTTCGATAATGCGTAAATAAAGTAGGGTTTAAACAGAGTTTGTATTAATATTTTTATGTTGCCACAAGTTTGATGCTTTCGACTTTCGAAGTCTTTGCTTTGTTTATATCTTGCGTCAGTCTGAAAGAATGCATGCATACGTTACAAAATAAAGGAGAAGAATACTAGGTTTCTCCTCCGCTAATATAGCAGCTGTGTCTTTATTGCTTCTTTAAGGAGTTCATAAAAACGGAATTAAATGGTTTTATCGTATATAACGATTCACATATTTTACAAGTACTTTGAAGTTTCAAAATCTTCAGAAACCCGCTTAAACACCTACTTAAAAGAAATATCTGTACAAAATGCAATCGAATATATATAAATATTGTCAAAAGGTTATTTCAATGCGTTAATAAACTTATGTTATGTCGTCGTACAATAAATTAAAACCAACCCAGCCACACGTTTTTCCTTCAATATTTTAAAGATTTAGCGTGCACGAATGAAGAATGAAACATGATAGACGTCCTCTACGCCAGTTGTCCAAATCCTTCCAAACCCGTGTATATTACAAGAATTTTATAACGGATTCGTTTTGCAACATTTGGTGCAAATCGAGAAGAAAAAGGAGAAAAGATGAAATGTGTATAAGTACGGAACTGTTATCTTCTCTTTATGGTTGACGATGTTGCCCACACCATTTATGTAACCCGTCTGCGTATCCGATATACCAAAAATAAATCATTTCTTTTTAAACCTTATTGGCTATTGCATTATGTATACTCCCACATAACTGCAGTATAATTTTGAAACAATGAGAATTGCATGTAATAAAATCTCCTTGGTAATTATCTCGTACTTGTTAAGAATTGATTTGTATTCATAATTGTGCAATAAATACGTAGCAGTCTAGATATTTAGGACAGGATTGAAAGTAGGTAGTTTAAAATATGTGTAGGCTTACCTATTTAGTGGGATTTTAATTAAGTTGAACAGTAAATGCAACAGTTCTCATATACGCTACTGGGAAGTATAATTAGTAATTTAATTTCCTTTGATACTAGTTATGGAATGCAAATTTTATTAGAAGCTTTGAGTTCCATTATTTCGACGATTTTACAATTTAGATGGTTTTAATTGCATGAGGCAAGAAAATTCCTGGATTTTTAAGATCTATCTTTCTGAATTGCACAGTTGTAAGAGCAAAGCTATAATTACGTTAAATTTTGAATACATTGGGAAAAGTTTTTAAGAGTTGCCAGAGTAGCATTTTTAAAGAAGTTATCGCTTAAGCAAATTACTAAAAATAGAAGTATAAAACTTCCTAATTTATTAAAATAAACACTACGACTAGTTTCAGCTTACGCCATTATCAGGGTGAAAAATTACATCACAGCAATATAAACTATAAATAGTAAATGGTACTTACTTAATGTTAATTCTATGTACAGAGGACAAACGGATAGACAATTATAAAAAAGATTACAGGAACATGAAACTTAAACTAATTCCAACATTTCTAAACATAAGCTTGAAACAGGACATTAAATATATTGTGGCACCAGTTGAATCTTTTAGAAATCCTTAAAACAGAAAGACATAAAACCCGTTTTAATTTATTAAGTGAACAAATAGACATTTTTGATAAACCACTTTTAGTTATATTCACTTTTGTTGGATCGTCCCCTTTGGGGTGTGTATGTCCATGGGGCCTCATATAGTTATATTACCAGAATCCTCAAAAGTATCTTTTGGGGATGCGTTAATAGTCGTTTGTGCCAGTCGATGTTAGTGTTTCTGTAAAAGTGGGAAAAATCGAATATCAAGCCGTCATTAACTCGTGCATTTGGGTGTGTCCCAAAGTTCACCCTGGTGTAGAAGTTAATTTTGCCTTGAGGAAGGCTTTACGCTTAATTTGGCGGCTATAAATTCACCCGGAGAAAGTATATAGTTTTCTTAGTTACAAAAATATAGTTTGAAACACAGTGTATCGCAAGACGTATATTTATACGGCACAGCGTATCGAACTTCGCCGTTTGACCCAACGTGGTGAAATCTTCATCCTTCCGTGTGTGAGAATTCTAATCCTGTATTAGGTATGTATATGAGCTTTTCCGTTCTTGATAAAAATTTTCGTCCTACGGTTAATTTCTCCGTTCCTAGAGGTCTCTTGGAGGGCAAATAATATCCAAGTACCGATTTCGGAGTGCGTCTGTCGTAGAAATAGTTCCTAATAGAATTTGATAATCCGAGGAGGAAATCAGTATATATTTTGCTTATAAAATTTGAAGTATTGTTAAAATTTTACAGATTACAGTGGGGTCCGTGGATAGATTTAAACTTCGCTAATTATCTTTTCAAATTCAATTTATTTGTACAATTTAAATCTAGATTTTAGTGAAATTTTCCAATTTACTTTTGATTTATTTTTGTAAATATTATACTTTTATCTACAGACGACCCGTTAGATTAAAATAAATTTAATATAAAGCCTCAAACTAGGCGTATCCACTTGATTTATTTGGGAAAACACGTGTAAAATTAAGATACCGTATTATAATTTTTCTGTAAACCAATAAGATCTTGTCGAGTAGTCGAAACTGCGTGAGCTCGCATAAATTAGAACATCCCATTCTACAAGTTGGACCGAATGAATTAAATCTGCTTTTAACTTACTCTTTCTTTTTTTGATATTGTACGAACTATCCTCCGAAATATTAATTACCAGTCTACCTACTACTTTATCAAGTATAGAACTGTCACCTAGACAGAAATTACCGAGCGACTTTCTGGCTACATACCTTGGATTCCTACGTCCAAGGTCTGCGTAAGGGCATTCGTGTTTTTTTTTTAAGTGGGTTGTGCCTTCCCGTGTAAGTGACTCTTGCCGCGGGAGCCAAAATTTATCCCCTGCGACCTACGACCGTCGCCGACAGGGCATAGTGGCGACGAATGTTTTGATTTTCTTACTTTATTATCAATACCAAAAGGACGCATAAGACAGATTTAGGAACGGTAGGTAATTGCGAATCCGTTAAGTGTTAAGATGCTTGACCTCTCCTAGCTCAAAGTTTCGTTTGGAAGTCGGGGATTTTCATCGAATGAGGAGGCTATCACATTCGTCAAAGGAGACGGGAGTATCGCTGGGAAAATGTACAGACTTACAAGGAGACTACAGTGAAAAATAGAAGTGAATTTGACAAATAAGGCTTACTTCTGTGTTGAGTTGAAAACTTTTCAGATTACCCTCGTCCGACATAATCTGCGTCTATATTAATGTTATGTTATGTACTTCATCATATTATGTTATAATCTTATTTTCTCCTGTTGGAAGCCTGATATTAGATTGGTAATGTTTGCCGCTTATGCTGCTTCTCTTCAGCTAGTAAGTAGCTGTAACGTTTAATTGGTTTAAAATTTCATTTTTACCCGATTCCTTTTCTCTTTTACAAATTTAATTTAAACTCCACTACACAAGAGCAGCAAGCGGCCTACTAAAAGTATTTCTGGAAATAATGTATCTCTTTGAAAATTTGGTGGGTGATATTATGGTTAGTGATACACTTTCTAAAAATATTTTCAACTCATGGCTCTCTTGATCATACCGGAAACGGATAAGCTATTATTTCAAATGATATATCCTATATATTATGGATCCTTTGAAAGAAAATGAAAAATTGAGAATGTTTACGTATTCTACTCGAAGAAATGCGGGTAAAACATATTTTTGCTAATTTCCTGGTTATTAAAAAAAGTCATTGAGTAGATTGTTTGTTACGAGTAAACAACCATAATCGATAAATTAATATTGCAATATAACGCTAACATGTCAAAGTGTATTAAGTTCTTTCTTGTATTGAACTGTACGTTTCTAAAGTTTAAACTAAATGAAGGGTATAATAACTTGTAGAAAATGTATCACAACTATCGGCTCGTCAAAGCCTAGGTCGCCCAAGTACGACACTATTGGCTCCGTGGGGTTTGGGTCGCCGAGCACTGGCAACTATCGATTAGCGATGAAAACGGAACCGACCGTGAAGTGCAATCGCCCCGCCCACAATTTAAGTCTATATAACGGCGATGGCCCAACCTAAGCTTTACCCAAATGGTGCCCGCCGGGATGTTCGTTACTCAGAGACATAGGATTGAGTCAAACCACGATGTCTAGCTCCAGGCCTTATGGTTCAGGTAAAGAGCTCATAGAATTAGTATGAATCCAAAGCATTCTCCAACCAGCCAGGATACGGTCGGCGCAGCGAGACGCTCGCTCCTTCCCTATGTATGTATATTTGGTCCCGCCACGCCCGTTACTTTGAGGCCAACCAGAGATTGGGCAGTGAAGCTGCAGAGCTTTATGGGCAAACGCCATAGAGTAGACGTTTAACCCTACAGTGAATATATTAGGCCTAATATGCCCATATACCTATTAAATTATTAGTAGCGTTTACTGACGTATTCACTATAGAGTTACTAGGTTACCGTTGTGAATGATTCTGTATAGTATTCATACTCACGTGTTGTAAATATATATTATTTTCTTCATATGATTCAATAATCAGCAATAATTACTATTAAAACAAAACGACTTTATTTAAGAAACAGCTTTATTTTTCAACCTCATAAATTTAATTGATTTAATATTTAGTTGTTGATGCCATAAAAGTGGTAAAACCAGATACAAACACCAGAAACGGTCTCCAACAAGACAGGGCGACGGGGGGATCGTAGCTGCTTTGTTGTCAGCGGCCGCCGTCGTAATTGTATTGGTAATTTATTGCCCTGTTATTTTTTAATGTTTTATGTGTACATCTCCTATACAGGCCATTGAAGGATTATCGCCTTTTAATTTAATTAATACCGAATATTTATGTAAAATACAAAGTAAAGATATAATTCAATTTCATGCGGATAAGTGCACCATTGGAATTTACGAGGGACAAAGTACACAGGTGCGTTGAGAAACTTAGAGTTAGAAGCGAAAAGGTATGGCATAGATGTACTGGCGGTGCAGGAAACTAAACAAAAGAACACGGGTATCTTAGAGCTTGAGAGCCATATATTTTGTAATAGTGGGGACGAGGGCAGTGTTTTTGGGGTGGGATTTCTCATTAAGAAAGCATGGAAGGGGGCAATAACAAACTTTATGCCAGTGTCCAAGAGAATTTGTGTGCTTCAGTTGCAGTGTGATAAGGGAATAATCAACTTAATTAATGTGCACGCGCCCACAGAAGATAAAGACGAGGATGAGAAAGATATATTCTATGAAAATCTGGAAGAAGAGTATGAAAAGTGTGCTATGAATGAAGTAATAATACTTTTGGGAGACTGGAATGCAAAAGTTGGTAAGGAGCAAGAATTTTACCCAGTGGTTGGAAAGCATACCAAACATGAGGTTAGCAATGATAATGGGAGAAGGTTGATAGGGTTTGCCTCTGGAAGGGACTGCCGAATAGTTAGCACATGGTTTCAACAAAAAGAAATTCACAAAGGTACTTGGAAAGTGCCAGGAAGAGAACAAGTGAATCAAATTGATCATGTAATAGTGCACAGTAAGTATACTAAGTTGATAGCCTCGGTGAGGAGCTGCAGAGGTGCTGATATGGGTAGTGATCATTATTTGGTACGGGTTGTACTCAACGGAAAGTTGTGGGAGGAAAAAGGTAAGCTAAAACGGAGCTGCCCGGGATTTCATGTTGACACCTTAATAGAGAGTGAAGAAAAGCAGGAGGAATATCGGCGTAAGGTGCAGCAACAATGTAAAGAACTGCATTCAGGGGATTCATCACAGGAAGCATGGGATAATATGGTGGAAGCATTAAGGAAAGTAGCGCAGGAGGTAATTGGCAAAAAAAACGAGGTTTCAAAGGAAAACATGGTTTAATGAGGATTGTAGAGCAGCTCTGGAAGAAAAGCGCAGTGCAAAGTTGCAAATGCTGCAGGATGGCAGTCAAATGTCAAGGCAGAGGTATCAGCAAGCTAGACAAAGTGCGAAGAAGGTATGTAGAAGATCGAAAAGGAGTTACAAAGAAGCAGAGGTGCAGAAGGTTGAGGAGAGTTACAGAAGAAAAGAAATCAAAAACTTCTACTAGGAAATAAAAAGGAGTCGCAATGTAGTGTCACAAAAGATTTTAGTGTGCAAGGACAAAAATGGAAAAATGATGGGAAGTGAGGCAGAAATCTTGGGGAGGTGGAGGGAGTATTTTAGCGAAATTCTCAATGAAACAAAAGAAGCTTTGGAGGAAAATGGCGGAATTCAAGTGGCAGATGAAAAGTTGATTAGAAGAAATGAGTCCGAAGTAGAAGAACCAACAAGAGAGGAAGTGGAGGACATAATTAAAAGGATGAAAAATCGTAAGTGCCCAGGGGAGAATAATATAAATTTGGAATTGATAAAATATGGAGGCAAAGAACTTATTACACGCATTTATGAACTAATAAAGGAGGTTTGGAGGAATGAAGATATGCCGAAGCAATGGAGAGGAGCGGTTATTTTACCATTACACAAAAAGGGTGACAGAGCAGTATGTGGGAACTATAGGGGTATCTCGCTCTTGGATGTGGCCTACAAAATCTTAGCCACGGCAATACGCAAAAAATTGCAGGCAGTAACCGAAAATGAAATTGGGGAGTACCAGGCGGGATTTAGGAAGAACCGCTCATGTGCAGACAACATCTTTGTCTTGAAAGAGGTGCAGACCGAATGCTATGAAAATAATATAGAGTTGTACGCAGTTTTCGTAGATTTTAAAAGAGCGTACGACTCGGTACTCAGAGATAAACTTTACGAAGCTATGAGAGAAATAGGAGTCCCGGAAAAAATTGTAAGGTTGACCAGGATGACGCTGTACCAGACGTCAAGTGCAGTAAGAGTAAATGGCAGCAATTCATCCTACTTTGAAGTAAAGAACGGATTGAGACAGGGAGACCCCTTGTCAACTGTGCTGTTTAACATCCTTCTGGAGAGCATTATTAGAAAAAGCGGAATAAACAGGTCTGGAACTGTTTTGAATAGAAGTCATCAATGCCTGGCGTATGCAGATGATGTAATTTTACTGGTAAGATCAATGGAGCAGCTGAGAGATATAGTAAGTGTATTCGAAAAAGAGGCGAGATTAACGGGATTGCAGATAAACGAGGAAAAGACGAAGTACATGCGGATGAAGACACATGCAAATAAGGAAAGTGAGGAAGAAGCAGTGATTTTTAGAACTGACGAAAATGGGTTGCTCTGCATAGAGCAAGTGAGGCAGTTTGTGTACCTGGGGGTTAAAATAACAGACAATGGAAGAGAAGAGGAGGAGATAGGATCGCGTATTATGAAAGCAGATCGTAGTGTAGGAAGCCTAGCGGAGATATTAAGGTCGAAGGATATAGCACGCAGCACCAAAGTGCGTGTTTACCAAACAGTAATAAGGCCAACTCTAACTTATGCTTGTGAGACGGCACGGAGGAACGGATGGAAAGATGGGAAAGGAAGATTCTAAGAAAAATTTATGGAGGGAAGCGAACTGAGGAAGGATGGGAAAGGAGAACGAATGATGATCTGAAGCAACTGTACAGATTTCCGACGATTTCTGACTTTGTGAGGGCTCAGCGCGTTAGATGGTTGGGGCATATTAGTCGATTATCCGAAGACAGAATAATAAAGCATGTGGCATGGAAAAGAATAGTAGGAATGAGAAGGAAAGGAAGGCCACGTCAAAGATGGTCGGTGGAAGTGGAGAAGGATTTGCAGCAGAAAGGAGTTGAAGGCTGGAGAAATAAAGTGGCAGACCGAGCAGCATGGCGCAAGATTGTAAAGCGATGGGCCTAATAGGCCTGTTAAAGCTATATATATATATAAGTGCACCATTATTTTCTTCATGTACATCTTTTGATAACGTACTATATGTCATCTTTATTTATAGTAAATTATGAGCGATTTGTTAAACTGGTTAATATCATTTGAGAACGTCGGTTAACACCCTTTTGAATGTTACGATTTCGCACGGAGACTACTACTACTGCTTTAGGATTCAACTTATTTCAACTGCTTATTTCATTTTAATGGCCTAATTTAACGAAGAGAATAGACGTGATGATCCTCTGTTTATTTGAAAAGAATGCCTAATAGCTTCAAATTGGTTATTTTTGAAAAGTTTGTGCTACAGTTAACATTGTGAAATGGCCATTGAATTTGTTCCCTTAGCAATGAAGGGAAGAAAAATTGTTACTTGATGACTATTTATATCGAAGTACACTGTGTGTAAATGGTCAAAATAAGCTACGTGGAAACACGATAACTGACCAATGCTGCCTTTATCAGCCAGGCCACTGCAGCCGAACGTTTCCCGCATGACGAAAACTATAAGAAATATTCGTACACAGGAGAAAAAAACGCAAATGGAAACTTCTTTTTGCTGTATGATCCTGGACCAAATGTCTACAGAGAAGAAATATTTCACACCTAGCATTAAACACTAATTCGTACGCTGAAGGATAATTTGAATACACATTTGCTACATTTGGAAGAAAGAAAAATATTTGAATTCCATTAGTATATGCGCTGTTTCCAAACAAAACAGAATTTACCAAGATTCGTTTCTTGCAAAGTTAAAAGAATTTATGTTTGGGATGTCACGAACTACCACCTTCGCGGATTTCGAAACTGATATGCCGAAAAATTGCCAGCTTCAAGGCATCAAGAATGCTTCTTCCATTTTTCACAGAGCATCCTTAGAAAAATTTAATGAGTAGATCTAAAGAAATAGTAAGAAACCGATGCGGAATTTGCATTGAAACTAAAATTATACATGGACTGAATGTCCGCAGGGACCGCAAAACGCTTCCATTAGATATGTGGAATTCTTACGAGACTGTGATACAAGGACTACAAAAAAAAACGAAGAACTCTATAGAATATAGAGGGTTGCCATCGAACATTTGAGAGCAGACCATCTTAATATATCGCAGTTTGTTAAGCCCGGCAATCTACAGGACTCCAGATATGTAGAAGGACATGTAGAAGAATATTTAGAAGGCGTTAAAGTCTCTCGAAAAAGGTACCGTAATTGTACTGAACGAATAGTAGCCCTTGTAAGGAATGATGATAAGACAAGCCTTTCGCATTATTTGCGTGGTATAGACCATAACCTTACTTACTGAAGACATTAAAAAGGAATCTGTGAAAAAAATAATAAACAAATAAATAAAGGGAAAAAAGGAAAGAAAGAAAAACATTAAAGAAAGAAAAAGAAACACGCCAACATTACACTGCTCGTTATTCAGATGTTTGCTGACCCTATTTTTTATAAATTACAGTTTTAATTCAAAACAAACAAATATATAGACAGAAATCAATCCATTTTGATATCCTTTTATCAGTAGAACTGAATTAACGAAGAAATTATCGTGAAATTATCTTAATTTGCCCGCTGCCTGAATTTAAGGTTAAGTACTTTAATGGGGATAAAATTTCCAAAATTGTTTAGATCGTACGTATTCGCTACAATTAAATCTGCAGTTCTTAAAAAGTGGGTTTCGTAAAAGACTTTATTTTAAAGTTTATGTGAATCATTTTTTTTTTATAGTTTTATTTAGGGAGTAGTGTTTTACGTTAGAATAGTTTAGTTAAGTTGTAGCATAGCCTGCATAGTCCAACCAACCAAATCAAGAGTGAGTACTAAAAATATTTTTCTTAATTAAACCTAACTTGTTGTTAACATTAGGTTCTCCAAAAACTACTTACTATGAGAAATGTTTATAATTTAATTAAATGCTTGATATTCTAGGGTTGTTTCGGAAGAAATCCAAATGATTTAAAAGTACTTCGTACAATAATGAAGATACACTCTCCATTCGAGGTAATTTATTCTGAACATCGAATGAAAAATTTTTTCAGCAATCTCGCGTGTTGGAAAGATACTTATGTTTTCGTGAACTCTATCAAATTCTTAAAAAATCGATATACTAGGTAACTTTAATTAAGATTTCCGCTGCCCAAGGAACTATATAAATAAACCGTGTAATATCACCTTATATATGCATGTACCATCTGCATTCCGTTCATAAATAAACATCTCCATATTCCTCTACTTGCCGTAGGGTAATGTAAGGTACACCACCGTATTCTGGTAAATATTTTTGAACACTTCTGCTACAGATTTATATCTTTTTAAAGTAAAAAAGTCTCGTTTCGAACGCCAGGTACAGCAGTCTCACGACTAGTGAATGTCGATTGTATGCCTCTTCTTATTTTAAAATGTAAATGCGAAGGGAGACGTGCCAGCGTAAAAGGTGCTGAACAAGTATCTTGTTTGTAAAATTTTTAAGTCTATAGTTTACTGCACCGTACAATACAAATTAGGTTGAAAAAATACAAGGCCGTATAGGTAAGTGGCCATGTATACGAATACAGACTATACCGGCGTTCCTTTATTCCTTATTAATGTTCATTTTATCCCGCCTAATATGGTCATGATGAAACAATGGGAAACAAGCATACGGTTTCTTCTATTTACTACTGTATTTGTGCTCCGTTTGCGCATATAACGTATATCTCAATTATTTTTAAGTGATGTGAGGTACTACTTTATTCAATTACACATATGTATACCAGCAAATTTTGAGAAATGACGCAGTTAATTATTATAATATAGGTAATCCTAATTAAACTTACCAATATATGGTGGTCGCAAAAGCGCATACTAAGGTATATAAACCAAATTATTGAATATTTTACAAATCATACATGAAAGGTTGTAGCGTTACATATAGTAGCTCTATGGATTACACTCACAAGGGAACACCGGCTCTGATTTCGACGAAGCTGCAGAGATTGAAAGTGTGCCTCGGTATAAGATATACACTGTGTTCACGGATTTGGTGCACAAGGGGAAAAACTTTTTTATTCTACATTTTATGAAAAAAAGTTATTCTTTACGAAAGTTTTTGCTTGCCTTAAAACCATTAGAAAACATATTAAAATGCACTGATTACTTTCTGTATGCATATAAATGTTGAAGACGTGTTTACCTACTTTTAAAAATGTTCAAAAGTTCAAATTATTGTTAATAATCGTATTGCGTTGAAATCCTGTTGACATTTAATTATTTGTCTGTTTCAAATTTAAGTGACCCGACATTTACAATCACGAACGATCACAATTATGCTAACATTGCAACAACGAATTTATTTAAGTGTTATGAAATTGGTGATATTTCATATCGAACAGCGATCAACAAATGTAACGTTAAATTCCTCGGCATTAATATCGCTATTGATTTTGAAAGCTTTTTAAGAGATTTGATGAAACTGGCTTTGTCGCTAGAAAGAAGAAAACAAAGAGACAATACAATGAAGATGCATTAACTGTTCTAGCTATGGGATCTGTATTAGAAGATCTAAAAATATCACTACGTAAGAGAGCGGCGGAGTTGGATGTAAGCAAGAGCTTACTGCAAAAAGTCTTTAAGGAAAACAAGATTCACCCATTCAAACCCAAATTTATTCACAGTCTGGAACCCCGGGACGATGCGTTCAGATTGAAATTTAGTACTTGGGTTGGAGAAAATGTTATGGAGGATCAATTTTTTCATCATAAAATGTTGTTTTCAGATGAAGCTACTTTTAGCACTAATGGTTATGTGTCATCCGAAAATTGCCGATATCGAGCAGAAGAGAATCCAAATTTTCGTATTAATCGGAAAAATCAGTGTTATAAGAAAGTAAATGTGTGGTGTGGAATTTTATTTAATAAAATTATTAGCCCCTTTTTTTCGAAAACAATTTAAATCAACACAATTAGTTGGATATGTTACAAAATTTTGTTTTTTGTTTTGAAGCATATTAACAGAGATGCAGTCTACTTTAAGCAGGATGGATGCCCTGCGCAACTAATTTAATTAGAAACTGGCTTGACAACCGCTTTCCTGAAAGATGGATCGGTCTTTTTGGACCTATTCATTGGCTAGCTCGATTTAACGCCGATGGATTTTTATTTTTGGGGACACGTTAAACAAAGATTGTACGAAAATAATAATTTTGGTGCGAATTTGGGAGCATTAAAAAATAAAATACGAACAGTAATTAATGAAATTGATACAAGAACATTTAGGAACGTTTACAGAGGATTTAGGTATAGGGTCGAAAAGTGTGTGGAAGTAGGTGGAGGTTACGTTGAATAAATTGATTGTTGTTTTTTATCACATTCGAATTTATATACATTTAGAAAATAATTCATAAAATCTTATATTTATAATAAAGAATTTACTTTAGTGAACCAGAATATTATTAGATTATGTTATATCTAAAAATATGTATAAAAAAAATTAGAACATAAAATAGTTAAAAAAACGTTCACTGTTGTATTAGCTTGCACCAAATCCGTGGACACACTGTATATATTTTTTTCTGAAAATAATTTGTATAATCCTTACGACTATGTAATATACTCCAAATTGTGTTATTAAAAAAAAATGATATTCGCTATAGTTTCCGGGATATTTATGGTTGCTTCTGGTTTTCAAGTAATAACGTAATCGACAATGTTCTTTAGATGACAACTCCCGATTGTTTCTTATTGTGATAGATCATTTAATTGTCTAAATACTACTGCCAAAATTTTAACACCTCACCCAACAATATTTTCGAAGATTTTTTTTCATTTAAAAAGTGGAAAATATGATTTTTTAAAGAACAAAAAGCGAATATAAATGCTGTTATCCAACAAATTAAATGATTGTTTCCTTTAAATCAAATGGTCGAAATGCAATTCACCTGTTCATAAAGTATTCTACTAACAAGTCTCGCAAAAAGTAAAGATAAATTTTTGCAGATCGAGCAGACAGCAATCAAAAACAGAAATAAAAAATATTCGGAGGCAACTTCTGATCAACGCAGTTATGCCCACATTCAAAAAAATAAATAATAGGACGTAAACAATAAAGGTAAGTTAATAACTTTTATCACCAGGTTAATAAACTTCATTACAATTATATTACCTTTTATATTTTTTACGTGGTTTTTAATACATATTGTTATAACCCTTATTAGAAAATATGGCTGTCCCTAGATAATGAAATGTAAAATGAATTATATTAAAAGGTACTGTATTCGTTATACCTGGTAATATCCATTTTGTCAGAGTATCTATACAGTATGTTTAATTTTCACTACAAACGATACAAATCTTTTTTTTTAAATCGTACATTCTGTGTATTATTATGCTTTTGGATATCTTTCCTCAATTCATGTCACCCTACTTCAATATTCTCTATACTCATTTACTTTAGTTCTTGAGATAATTCGAAATATTTGCGAAATTCCACTGTTTCTTTAACGGCCGATATCTCAAGTGCCTTACACGCTAGGATGGCCATTCAAATTTTATTCGACTGAGTATTTCTTGGAACTGGTAATGCATACAAAACGTTTAGCGTCATACGGAGGAGAAGACTTCCGCCTAGGACAGCGTCATACGGTGGAGGCAGGGTTCCGCCTAGGTCAGTGTCGAACACCGACAGCGATACGGTGGGGTTCCGCCTAGGCTAGTGTCAGGCACCGTCAGCGATACGGAGGGCCAGGTGTAGACTCCTCTCGAATGAGATTCTCGTGCGGTTTATATACCATTCTGGACGATGACGTGAGACTTCTTTTGGATGTCGTACGGTACAAGAAAATACAAGTCGAGTTTGTTCACATAAAAATACATGATAATTAGGTAAAAATGAATCAAAGAATGAATACAAAGTTATTATCTTAATAATAATTTGTCCCTTTCTTTCAGTAAAAGTTCTTCAAATCTGTAACGACCAGCGGTTTGCAATTATAGCAAGGATTGTGGGGTATACGGCAAACAACACTAAAGTATCGGCATACTCCACATCACACAAGCATAAATAATTAACTCACTGTTTGGAGTATCCACACTTTCTCGAAGCTTTAGTGTTGTTTGCGATACGCTTTGTATTAACGGTTTTTTACAATTCACTGTAACTCTCTTCTCCTAAAAAATAATTCCGTAACATTAAAGTTATTAATAGCAAGATAGTAAAAATAAAGAAACAACCAGAATTTCTGCTATTAAAGACATTTTGAGATCTTAATTGGCATTCTATAGAATCTATATTTGCTCGCTCGTAGAATACCTTTTATTACAATTTCACATAATCTATATATCATGCGCGTTTTGTTTTCAAAGAAAATAACGTATCCTAATTATTATTTATTACATCCATTACTACAGTGCTGTGTACTAATGTCCATAAAAAGCAGTCTAGATTATTACAGACACGGCTAAGCGTATCATCATTGGCAAGACTTTCCTTTCTTGCACATGTTATTATGTGATAAGAATAAACGGCATTTGCTACATGTGAAACCTGTCCGTAAAGCCGGTAGCCATCAATCGTGAAAATATAAATGATAATGATAGCTGCAACACCAATCAGAAGATTCAAGTTCAACTGAATTTTGTAACAGATATAATTATGTTATTAGGTATAACGTAAACACTGATATTTAATTGATGTGAATCGCTGTTTATTGAAACGGTTTATTTGTGTTTAACGCTAGTGTTACAGTAATAAAATGCTATTATCATAATGTTCTGGTTGCATATTACAGCTGCCTTTTGTTTTCATCTTGGATCATGGGGGCAGAATGTAAGTAATGTGACTTCAATGCAAGTTTTGTAGAGCATATGTTACATACAGCGTGTTCGCCTGGTGTGTGGGCGGAAGATAATTTCTTCTTCGCGTAATTCAAACTAGCAATCGAATAAAAACATTTCGGAGACAAGTTCTGCATGACAGGAATATATTCAAGTATAAAAGATGTTCAATTTCTCCTAGATACAATGGAGGTTTGGGTGTTTAAAGAGAATATCTTATATTTATTTTCTTTGTTAAAATTCTGCTGCCAAGAAATGCTACAAAATTTTTGCTTCTCTGAAGAAGATATGAATTAGAAAAATCTGTATAATTCAATTTATACGTACAATTTCAACATTTATTTAAAACGAGAACAAGTCTCCTTTAGACACAATGTAATGTGATCCCTTCTACATTGTTAAGTATTTACTAAGGTAACAACTTCCAGTATGTTCTTATTATATTTGTAATTACCGAAATAAATCTATTCCTTTGAATCGGCATTTCTATGATTAATTTCGCTATTTATTGTATCTGGGAAATTGATGGTTACTTTGAGTGGATGCTGGAATTGTACCGAAAAATAATGTTTATACCTTAGTTTTATCGAATACCGTTAACGAAACAAGAGTTTATAATATTTCGTTACAGCACCCTGTATTCTAGAAGAGTTCCATTAAAAAATTTGAAATAGCACGAATCATCAATGATTTCGACGACCGTTAGTTATAAACGTTAGCTGACAGAAAAAATATTGATGCATTGTGAAAAGCTCTAAGAAATGCTCAATCGAATAAAATTTGAATCATTGCTTTAACGTGTACGGCACCTTAAATGCAGGGATGATTGGTCGTTAAAAAAAAAACGAATTTCCCGAAAATCTGAAATTATCCCAATTATTTCAAAAAACTATGGTACATAGTTAACGAGGACATTGAATTAAGCTGAGATGAATTGAAGAGAAATATCCGAAAATATGGTACGTAATATGTTCCATTAAAAAACCAAACCAGTATCGTTTGTAGAGGACATCACCTTTTGTTGTGCAAAACATGTTTCTAAATATCTTTTATTTTCTCTAAATTATTCAGGAAAGAGACTATCTTCCGCAGAATATAATAATTTTACGCCAGAGGTCATGGGCAATTTTGGAACCCACCATCTCTGACGTAACTTTGGTTTTATATAATCTTGAATTCTTAATGTTGACCTTGTAGTTCAAAATCTACATCTGTAAATCCTTACGTAGTTCACAAAAAAATGGTAATTTTTCGTGTAATTTCGTGTTTTTGAGAACAGAGGATAAAGCATTATTTTTGCAACATTAGTCCCATGTTGAACGTATACAGTGTAACGTTATATTTGGTATTTATTTGTGACGGAAGCGATAGATATTTTTCCCTGGATCTGTAATAAATATAAGCGTATCAATTAGATACTCTTTTGGCAGTTTGAATAAAACGTAAAGTGTTACGAATGATTAATAAATGGCAAAATACCAACTTTCTAACTTTTACGTTAAACATACCCTGGACCCCAATGCGCTACGTATATAAATCTCGTGATTTTTTATAATTTTAGCCATTCAACTTCAAAGTCAATTATGTACTTTTGAATACAACATACTTATAGACACGTCTATCTTCTACAACAGCTCAAGCTAAAAAGATTCTATCAATTATTGTATAACCTACTACCTTTACGTAAAGATATCTTACTTCTAGATAAAATTATATACCGGGTGTTCATTTGAAAATTTCCCACCATAAATTTCTATAAATCTGGCAATTTATGAAAAATTTCCTGAAAGACGTAAGAAGCATTATCGAGGGAGACAACTTTTTATGCAAAAATTTACTTTAACCCCCTGTCTGCATTTGTTGTTTATAACATTGAATTTGTCATCTTCACAGTGAGTGCGAAACTAAACTGATGTTTAAAGCGGCTGCAAATACATGCAGAAGTCAAAGGCATTCGTTAAGATGTGGGTAAAGCGATACCTGGAGGTTGGAAACGTAGGAGATCTGCGGACTAGCCCGCGTAACAACAACGGAGGAGAATAAAACGATCTTACGTCCTTTCAAGGCAAGCGAGGTCTTTCGCTGCGCTGTGCCCAAATGAAACTCCGGAAAAAAGTAATTCACGTCCCTCTAAATATGTGTTTTCGATCCACTTTGAAGAAACCCTCATTGTCAGTAAAGCACGTGGAAGAACGACTGGCATGGGCAAAGGAAAATGTTATGTTAAGATGCAGCAGTTGTTATTTCACATACAAAAGATGTGGCGATCTTTGCCAAGGATTATCCAGAAAATCTCGTCGAAAGCATGGGAAAAACTGTAATCAGTAATGGAGGTGATTGGACGAGGTATTAGATAATTGTGCAATAGCTAATAATATGCACATGAACGAAACAAAAAATCTGACTTTTTATTTTATTTCTAGATTATGACGGTCTCTTTCTTATTGAACAGACTGTAATATTGCATGTTTGAAATTTCTATTAAACGTAAGTAAGATACCTTATATTCATACGAAACTTTTTTTGAGTTACATATTTATGGGTTTGGGTAAAAAGTATGACACACACGTTTTTATATATTCAAAGTGTTTTATAATCTATTAAGTTTGGTGTGTAACTAGTGTCGTATGGCTTCATTACTACCACCACCTCGCCGTAAAGCGTCAATCACAGTTAAATTATTTCCTATAGGAATGATAAGTGAGATTGTATCGGACTCACCAGAAAAGGCTGCTATTTAATCCTGGCAGGTGTCGAACGCATAATTGCTACCACATCACACCCAGGTCTTTTACCAGTGGACTATCAAGTCGTTCTGTTCAGTGTACCTCAGATATAGCTAAACTTGTCTATTGTCGCTAACTACTTATGTTAACAGTAACACAGAGTTAAAAATATAATAAAATCTTTTAACTTAGAGATAACCATAAGTGGTTCCTCAAGAAGAACATTAAGAACCAGTGCTGCTGCAGATAATTATTGTCTAGTTTGTCCGATCATGCTGCACAAATGATTTCCATATTAGAATAACCGAAAAGTGAGTCGTAGTAGAGCGACGTTGTCTAAGAAAAGAACTTGAAACAAATATCAAAGATATAGTCTGAACGTTTGTCGGAACTATAACAGATGCTAACAAAGCTTATAAAAACTTTATGGAATCTTTTGTAGATGCTAGTCTAATAGAATATTAATGTAAATAGAAAGAGGTGGGTGGCTAATGAAATGAGGCAAGGAATGAAATGAAACAATTGATATGAGAAAAAGTAAAGACATAAATCATATTGTAAAGACTTCAATAGAGAAACGAGAAAAGAAAATCGCAGTATGGACGTTGGTTAAAGATACAACAGGAAAAAAATATCAATAAATATTTCAGCTTGAATCACATGGACGTGATTCACATGTGATTTCAACGAAAGAGTAGAGCTTATGAATACCTATCTGGTAAATATATATTAGGATGGAGAAAATTGTCCACCATTTAATACACAACAACTTTCGACAAACCCAAATGCAGTGTTTTTGAATTCCAGTACGCTAAATGAAGCGTATATCATCATGAATATTAAAAACAATATTCTACAGGATATGACGTGGTAAAGTAGAATGACAGATAAAAGTAGTTAATATAAGTCTTCCCCACGATTGTCGTTGGCTGGATTTATTAATTTTCTTATTTTTACGCCCCAAAAATATTCGGGTAAACACAGGAATCTTTCTCTAGGGATCGGGAATGAAGTGCCAAGAATAGATGAATATAGCGCTGATGACAGCTAACCTCGTTGATGTTATTTTGTAACATTACAATACAGAATGAGTATTTGAAGATCGACATTTAGAGCTGTGTATCAACCGTCTAGCATCAGTATAGGAGGGAATAAGTGATGAGGAGCACACTGAGTATTTTCATGGATCTACTGAAGACCTTTAATAGTATCAACAAAAATTGATGATAGTCGGATAAGGGGGAAGTTCTGGAGTTAGTTAGGTCATATTTAACAAACTGGTGATAGCGAGTATAAACCAGAGATGTCAAATGAATTTATGTGTTGTTAGCCTTCCTACATTAAACTAACCGCTAACTTGCTGAAATTGCTTGGCCTTCTTGCGGATTTAAATTTAAGATAAGAGTTTAATAATGTGCAAAAATGTCTCATAATATAAAACAGTTTTAAGCTACGTTCCCTATGTCGGCAATACCAGCTGTGGTGGCTGAGGAATCCCCGAACAAGCCTGTTTAAACTCACGAATGTGTTTTGTAGATTTAACAAAAACTTTTTTGGTAGAAACTATTAATTGAGCTACTTTTGGATAACTGTTTCTAATAAATTCAGCCACAATAAGTAGCTTAATAACTTTCCAGCTTTATCCCTGTTTGAACTCTTATCTGTAACCAACATTACAAGTTGGATTACCGATATATTGAACTTTCCAAAAAGTGTTTATTATAGTTTCTACTATCGTTTTTGCGCTTGTCTTTTGTAATATTGTATTGTAAAAGAAGAGGCACAGATGCCACATCGCTTTTTAAAGTGCACACTAACACATTTAAAATACAATTCTTTCTTACATCCGTTGTTTCATCCACCGTCAGCCATATATTTGTATTTTTTAGCTCTGCCTTGATTTCATGCGCAATCGTGATTTTTACCGACGGTAAGTTAAAATTGACCTCTTGTTGGCAATCTCCATTCCGGAATGTATTTTCCTCAAAACTTCGGAAATTCTCCATTGTCTACAACATTTTATGGAATGTTGCACACACTTAACATAAAAAGGAAATCGTATAGAAGTCTCTAGTTCTAATGTCGGAAATCGGTTAAGAATTCTATTGACACTAGTCGAACTTAACAAAGCACGCCGTCGGTTCACCATCATCAATCCAGCTTCCAATCCAGTCATTCATACACATACTAACCGTACGCGTATGAGTCTCGACTCCGGGTATGTCCGACCGCTTTCGAAATATATTATCGCCGCTAGAGAGTGCGCACTCGTTTCTGCAAGCTTATTCCTTATTCGACTATGCTCTACGGGAGGTAGCTGATTCGCTACATGTCCGGACTGCTGTGGATGCTTAGTATGCGTCTTTGAACTCGTGTATTCGATACGGCATTACCTTCTGGGCTCGAGGCGAGTTTAGGGAATTTTTATGTTAGGCTGAATTTGTGGATTTTCATTGGCGAGCCCATAGTAATTAATTATAATAAGACAAAAATGATTTATATTAGATCATCGTACTCGGTACGCTTAGTTTATCACGCCAGGTTGTGTTTACATTTGGGGTTAGTGCTCGCACTCTCATATGAGGAAAGTGATCAGTCTGCAAGATGGGGTAATGAAAAATATACTAGTCTTCAGGTGTTGCCTGATAGAAAAATTCGAAACTTGTCGAAGATTGATCATGACTATGGGGCGAGGAGGAGGGAAAAGGAATGCATGATTTCAAATTGCTCTCGTTTTTTAAGTTCCCTTTAATATATGAGAACTGAACAATCTATTTGTATGTTTAAATGAAAACGTAAAAGTGGGCTTTTTGTCAATTTTAGATCATAATGATGTAGCGTCGAAATAAATAAGTGTTAAATGTTTAATTTTATTAAGATGAAACTTTATGCTTGTCTGAACTATCGTTTTGAATAGTGATTGTATTGGACACTTATATCGGTACATAAACCAAATAATTAATTGTACGAGCTAGTTAGAGTTCAGTATACATACACATTAGTATAGTAGAGATGGGAAGGGGAAGTACCACTGACAAATATTTATATTTAATGGAAATCTCCTGCATAATTCCTTTTATAATTTACAGATCTGTAAGAAAAAAATTCCGTCATACAAGAATTTAGGAAATGCAACATGAAATGTACTGTAGAAAAGGGAATACAAATTAGAAAGAGTAAAAGAAATGTTAGTAATAAAGGAGAAAAGTAAATGAAAGGACAAGGAGAGAAGGAAATGATGGGGCATTAAAAAGAATTATTATTATTATTACACGGACATTTTGATACATGATCAGTACATATGTTAATTAAAGAATTCTAATTAACAATTATTAATAGAAGGTTTCCATTAAAGTTTAGAATCTAACAGCGTATGTCGGTTGTGTAGATACTTTTATAAACCGGCTTGCTTCGCGTAGAGGAATTCAGCAGAGAAAATATGGATAACCTTGCATCATTGTCATCTTTACTGTTTCCATGTTGAAATGAAACGATCTTTTGTATTTCTTACCTACAAGTGAGTCTCAAAGAAGAAATTACTAGCATACAAGGAGAGAGTTAGTTCTTCGCAATTATTTACTACCACCCCTGCTATTTATTTTATGTTATTATTATCTCTTGGAATTTTGATCTTCGTTTGCGCCGATAATGCCGTCTGGAATACAACGCGTGCATATTTTACAATATTTATTTTATAGTTTTAACCTGTAATGGTGTTAAATCATTTCTTTTGTAGTGGTCGCCGTTCTAAGTTTATTATCCTATCGAACAATGTACAACATCGGAATAGAAAAGTAATTTATCTTGTTTAGGAGAGATCAACGATCCTGCGCTAGCTCGTACGTAAACGTTTAACTCTCTACAGGACGCTGTAATATAGATTGAACAGGGCATTACTTGCGGGGTATTGTTATGCAATAAATATTAGTTTAATTTTGTAATATTACTATCCTTATTACGATATTCACGCAAGCTATTAATCCATAATTTGTATTGGATAATTATGTACATTAATTATTCGCAGCTAAATAATGTTTCAATTGAATTTTTTTTTTTTTTATATAATGCAGTAATTTTTACAAAGTAACTATTTTGTAATCGTCTGCACAGTGCTTTGCAAGGTCCTTGCAATATTTCGAAACATATAAATGACTTGCTTTATCGGTTTTGGGTCTCTTCAGTCATGTGGTGGCAGAAATTTTGCTTCGTGCTGTTCTTACACCTATTTACTTCATACTGCCCAGATATTCTATATTTATTTCATACTTATGGGTTAAATGCTAAATTTCACGTTTTTAAACCTTGCAAAGCAAGGGAATTATCCAAACTAAATAATATTCGTAAAAATTTAGATCCCATCTTAGATACTTTGGAAAGAGCAATGCTGAATCTAATCCAATAAAGTATTCGTGTTCATTCAAAGAATTAACTTGGCAATCTATTAAAGGAAGTTATTACCGTGTAGGCTATACCGAAATGAGGGTACTGTGAAAAGTTTCAGGTCTCGACATGAAGATGGCGTTAATCATTAAAAATATTCTAGTAATATAATTGCTCATGCGTTGAAAGATACTGACAATTTCAGGTATGCTGGATGCTCATTTGTTGTTTAACAGTAGTTTGTGTCAATTGATATTAGTGTTTCTGTAAAAATAGGTAAAATCGAATATCAAGCCGTCATTAAATAATTGCATTTTGAAGGCTCAAATTAAAGTCGAGATAGATGCTCCTTATGGGGATTCTCTACCATCAGTGGTCACAGTGGCATTTTGGACGGTTGAACTTAAATCTACTCTGCCCACTAGCGAGATTTTTCTGTGTCCTAGGCTCAAATTTTTCCTCGGAGCACAGAGACTTTTATCGAATGACTAGCCCACCACGTTCGTAAACGCTTATTTTGTAGAAGATGCCAATTATTATTTAGGCAGATTAAAGAGATGGAGATTACGTTTAGTAATAAAACGGATAGTTGCAGATGTTGTAAGGTTCGATAATATCAATAAAAAAAAATCCATTTGAAATAAAACTTTACTAAAGATAATAATTAAGATAATTTGTAAAATTTCTTGATCACAACTCAACATCAATTTGTTCTTTTATTACGTTGAATGACAGCTCTAATTGGTAATAAATTAATTTCCGCAACGTAATACACCCATACACTCTTGATTTTGGCGAAATCTACTATTGGTTTGCTTCCGTAAGTGGTGTTTGAAACGTCGACCAGTCTTAAATGTGAGTATTCAATTTGTATGCACCAGATGTTCTTCGATGTGATCTGATATATAAGAGATTTTCTGTTGTTTGTAACTAGTCAACTATTCCAAATCCTCTTTTAAAAATGAATCCTAATCTTAGCTCACCGCTAAATCAATCAGTAGTGTTATAATCAGAAATAGTGGTTAGTGTCTATATAGTCCTAGCCTGAGTGTAGCCTCATCATTCTTTGAAATATCTGAAAATTATCTTCAAGATAAAAATCATATATTTTATATTTCAGTTTCCATCTATCGTTTATTTCTTAAAAAGTAAATTAGGTTAACTTTTTGGAGTTGGATATATTAGTTTTGATCTGCTTCAATAACAGCACATATAAATACAGCGAATTACTTGTACGTAGATAATAAAAGTTGCTGTTCGTACATCATAACAAACGCCAAAAATAAGCGTCATTTGATGAAGCGGCATTTGATCAACCAGACACCAACTATTTGATGAGTTACTTTATTGGGAGAAGCAATCAATTTTTTAGACCATGTATATTAACATGGTCCAAAATTGAGTTTATTGGTTTTATAATAGATCTATTGTGATCTATCATAAAACCATCATTTCTAATACAGTTCTCATGGTATTGACGGAATCATCCATGGCAAAAGCAATGTGAGGAGAGAAAACGCTAATCAACGGGCATGTTTTTGTCCACCTGGCGTAATCAGCGTTATTCCGAGCGTTCTTCTCTACCTCACACCGTTATTTACCTTACGACTTGCATCACCACCCGTCGAAACAGCCAGCCAAATACTGCTTGGCGCCATCTAATGCCAAGAGATACATGCCTGCCGTGACAAAAGCACTCACGAGCAGTTCTTGGACCGCTGAACTTCAGAGGGCGTGCATCTTCTGAGTGCTCTGAGTAAGTTAGTTTTTGAATTGTAACTGCTTTTTGTGACTGCTTGGCATATACCTCTTGGCACTAGATGTACTCGGCTCGTCGTTTCGAAAAATGGTGATATAAGCTAAGAGGCAAATAGCGGCGTGAGGCGGAGAAAAACAACGCTGATGACGCTGGGTAGACAAAAACATATCTGTTGATTATTATTTTCTTTCCCCTCATTGCTTTCGCCATTCCATTATCATAATTAGCTGTATTAACATTATTTTGGTTATTGTTTTTAGACATTTTTTGAAGCGTTTTTAATTCGCACTTATATTAGCTAATCTGTATTTTCATTTCCACTGGTACCACATTACTAACATTTTATGCAGTTTTCTGTTGAGAATGGGTTTTGTATGGTTATACATGAGTGTTAGTTATCCATTTAAATAACACAAGCTTTGTCGAGCCAACGTAATAGAATGGCGATATTACGCTACACTACCACGAAAAAAATGCGCGTCGATCATAATTAACATATGTTACAGAAGATCGCTCTACCAGTTATTTAATTTTCATAAACGTATCTACAGTAGCTTGTACAAAGATCGTTTTCTATATACTGTCTTGTATTCGAGAACGAGATACGAGGATACTACACTGACACTTTTGCTGTGAAATTTGAAAAGAATTGCAGACAAAATGTCTTAATTCTAACGTAACACAATAACGAAACAAAGACTACGTATACACGCTTTACAGGCTTAAGATGACTTCCTGTTTGTTGAAACGAACTTGTTGAACATAGTTGCTACCTTAATGAATAGACTACGGAAGTAATACCGCAAAAAAATACTTTTTTCTTTATTAAATTATAGCCTGTTATTGCAAAAAAATTATTTTTGATAAACGTGCATGGGTGACTAATTGTACATAATGGGTTTGAAACCGCTTATTTCACTATTCTGCGAACTACGGAATTCAGAAGTTGTAGAGATAAATCTCTCGGGTATTATACTTGCACACGTTGAGTCGTCGTGTTATTTCACAAATTTCTAGTTTTATTAAACGACTTTTTCATTTTATCAATAGGATAAATTATCATTAAGAGAGATAATTGTAAGTTAAATTCTTGGAAAATATTCAACCTTGACCACCCTCACCAGTCACGATAGATTCTTACGTAAAGTGATTTTCTCTTGTGTATCAAAATTGACTCAACAACAGAGTTCATTTACCAAATTTTTGCACCACAATTATAAAAACTAAACGGCAGTGTACAATAAAGCGAAGAGCAACTCTATTATATCAATCACCGTACTGTGCCATAATTATCATATCTGCTTATTTCCATCAATTAAACCCTTTAAAAATATGCGATGCACCATTTTGGTATTGACCTTTATTCAACGTAACACTTATTGTGTTTGTGATATTTTTATGTTTTTCATACTTCTTTCCTTTACCCTGATTGTTAACGATAGTAAAACACTTTTTTTTTGTTAACGATTGTAAAACAATATTTATTCTTTCTTAACTTGTTGCAGAAGAGAGGGCGCACGTTCCACTTATATCGAATTCCCCAATATGGGCTGACGCGAAAATTTTAAATTCAAAAGTAAATCTAACACTGATTTCTTATTTCGTTTCTACAGGCTGAGTCAACAGTTTGGTAAAGTACCTTGCAAATTAAAATGAAAAAGGATACTCCGGCAGATTTTCAAAGTTATAGACCAGTTTCGAACGCATTCAACTTCTTGAGTCTTTGAGCAGATGCTTTATCAGAAAGATAAAGTCATACGCATTTCTTCCACAGCATGTCTTTATTCCCGGATGTTCCACTGTAACCAACTTCGCCTGCATTACCTAACTGGTAGTTAGTTTTCAGTATTTTATTATATTAAATAAATTTTCACCTATCAAGTACATGTGTATTCCGTTCATTCATCTGCATTATATCTGAGTTTAATAGGCATAATTCATATCGCATCTTGCAGAAACTTAAAGAATGCTTATTTTATGGTCAACACTTCCGAAGAAAATATCTAAAAGCAGATACAGGCGCTAAGTATTGTTGGGATGAGACGTAAAAATAAATAGAAAGAAAAAATCTTGCGGGGCATGATTAAGTCAGTGTCCATTGGGAAGAATGACGAGAGTGTAATAATTAATCACCTAATATTCGAAATTTTGTTGGTTTGTTTCTTTGGAGGTGTCCTTAATGGTTTTTATTATCTCAGGACCACTCATTTTCAATATGCTCCTTTGCGATTTACTGGTTTCTGTTTCCTATCACTCTTTGACATACGCTAATGACGTTAAATTTATTGCGCGCTAAGAGACGTCTCAGATAGTTTGCAATTACAGTATAGTAGTAGACTACTATTTCCTATATTAAGAAGTATAAACCAGCTTTTATTGCATATAATTAAGGATGTGCCTAAGGAGATGTTTCGTTATTAAAGACTTAGATGTTATATTTCATCATCAGTTGAGCTTTGTCCAACATATCCGTGAAATATACTCATATGCTTCGGTCGGTTGATCGACAGTATCCAAAGAACATTTTTTAAATATCTATCATTTATGTTGGACAGAATTCATCTGTACCACGATTTTGATTATACACTGCTCCTGGAACTCATAATGGAATCACAAAGGGCGTGTAGAACTAATACCATCTATTGCGTGATCTAATGTCTGTACCCGGCTCTTGTCGCTGCTTTCTAACCGGCATGGTCTGTATCTCTTGACGAAAAACTGCGCTGAGGGATATACTGTTTGTTAGTTTAGAAATTAGCGATGTAAGTCGAGAGGTAAATAGCTATGTGAGGTAGAGAGACACTCGGAGCAACGCTAATGACGGTGGGGTGGAAGAAACGTTTGCGGGATTTCCAGCAGTATTTTGCAGAATTGCAGGAACTCCCACACATATGTTCAGCAAAGTATAAAATTGGCACGCATTGGGTAAGGTAGATATAATGTAAATGTCTGGGCTGGGGAACAGGTCGCGATACTGCTCTCCTTGCTTGCATTTATGAGCGCGCAGGTTCTACCTACTACCATAGCAGAGTTTCCGCTCATTTGTAGGAATTTGTGAAAGACCACGTTTACGAAACGCACCCGTTACCGTCGAAAATTTGAATGCAATTTTTGTTTGCTTATTTTGTAAACACTTTATAAAATCGCAAATACTTTTAGTCTATTTTGATTTAAAAAACTTTTTCTCTAAAAATGATAAAGTAGTAATCAAAAAACGCCACTTCCCTGTACACTTTACCCTTGACGCGAGGAACCTATTATTAAATGCTTACATTAAAATCATATAAAGTGAATTACAGTTTTCTATTTTCCGCAAGTGGTGCATATATGCTGTATGTAAACGTATGTTGGTCAAGCACAGTTGTTACTCGTGGCAGGACAGTATTATGAACGGCCGGCCTTGGCCATTACTGCTATTCAAATGTCACCAGAACGAACGTGGAGAGAATGCGCGAGACAAAATAAAGAGGCTATAAAATCAATATGATAAAAATGGTATTTATTATCCAGACCCGTGCACCACAATAAAACAAAATATTCTTCGGCCGTGGTTCTCTCTATGCGGACGACGTTTGACTCTATTGTATGCAGTCAGCATCACCGCTGCGCTACGCTCCATTCTGCAATTTCTGAACGAACGAACAGAACGAGGGCAAAACCGATAGACTCGATGATGCTGTCGTATCTATTCTGTTACGTTCTTCGTTAATGCTGTCTCGCTTGTGTCAATATCGCTTTTAACGAAAGCAATACTTTTACAATTCAAGACGTTTAAAAATTCCATTTTCATTGGTTATCTGTAGAATGGATTTGATTGAAAGTGAGGTTAATGGTAGATTGACTATAATGTCGTGCGCTGGGTAATTCGTATAAGGGTATCTATTTATATCGTATAATATGAGAAACTTCTCATGCACGCGTATTAAGTCGCGCGAGAAAAATTTTACATATTTTAGTGTTTAGTGATATCCAATTACGTAAGTGCTTAAAAAGTGACTAATTTTTTAAAATACTTTAGAAACAATTTTTGGTATTTTCGGTAATGCCTTGCTCTCACAATAAGTTGGCATCTGATTAGGATAACTGCTTTTGTAGCAATCGAATGAAACCAACCAACCATGAATCTGGTATGATACATATGTGCAAATAATCTAAGGTAACTGGGTTCCAAGCCCCCAAGGCATTGAGGGAAATGAAAAGACAGGTAAGCTGACCAAAGACGCAGCAAATACGTTTTTATTGATCATAAAGCCTATTGTGACCTACAAAGGAGCAATCTAAAGCTTATAGAGCATACTTGCTCCAAGCTGGAGAAGGTTTACTAGACGATAAACACTTTAAAGGAAATGCTCAGTATTGAGAAGCCAATGGATACCCAATACTTTCCTATAACATAATTGTTTGGGGTCAGGCTAAGTATGTACGTCGGGTTTTTGTGCTGCAGAAGCGCACTATTGGATTGGTCTGTGGTTTGTGATTTCGTAAATGTTGTAGAGAAACATTTGTTAAACATCATGCATCCACACATTCACACCCACATTTACATAGAAATTATTAACTTAATTAACTTAAACTTTTTAACAATAAAAATAAACATTCAACTCATGATTATACCGCTGACTATCTCAACATCCATACCGACGCCCAGATTATATGTACGTTCAACTAGACAGCACATTCTTGTACCGACCCCTGTGTGCATCCTGGAACTATTGTTGTAAAGGCTAATGCCAGCCTTAGTTAAGGTTAAACTGCAGTTGTAATTCCAATGTCTCTGTCGGGGTAACATACACCGAAGGAACTCCCCAACGATGTTGTTGTAAGTCACAGCGAAGGCACCGAGAGAATGTTACAAGTACCCACGTCAAGAATTTCTTATAGGGTACTTGGCAAGCGCAGGCCGTATTTTGTGACAGTGGTACCCGAAGATTCCAGTATCTGTAAACAGCTATCCTAGCTTACCGTCCCAAAAGTCAGTGAAAAGGTATCAGTTCCAGGAGAATTTTAAGGAGTGGTACTTAACGCTCAGTAATTACCTGGAAATTCCCTGCAACGAATCACTGTCATATACAACCAATACATTCTTTCAGGGGACCCTCCCCGAGCCTAACCGCCAAGCAAACAGTATGTCCAGAGATACATATTTGCTTTGTGCGTTAGGGTACTCAAATATGGATTTTACGATAGTGCTTTGTCGAGCAAGATTCCTATACATTTCACCTCCATTGTTTATTTAGAAGCATTTGGGAAGCTAGTCTCCTTCTCCTTGTGAATGGACAATCACAACATTGTGCGAGTTTACACTAAGCTCTTCCTCCCTTAATCGGCCGCGAATAATACTGAGTACTTTTCGTAGAGTAGTTGGTAGATCTTGAGTCTCCGTGCCTCTAGTTAATACGGCTAAGGCGCCAGCATACGATTGATCTTCAATTTCAAATGCTTCCACGATCGCGATCAGGCCATCTACAAGAAACGACCACAGCATAGGTGGATTTGGTTGTCTGCAGATAAGCATACTGGCATGGGCGAAGAAGGTACAGCGTCAGACATTCCCTTTGAATGTAACCATCCTTAAAACGAAAGACATAAGACTAATTGGTGTAAAAGAATTTGGCTTTAATGATTGACGTCATATTTTAGGTACGTATACTAATTTAACCTAGGTCCAACTAGTGGAAACATAGTCCCATACCAATCTGGCCCTAAATAGTCGCAATAACGTGGGTAGTGTTAATTCCTTGTCCTGCTGTAAGGGAGTTGGGAAAATGCTGTCATCTCCTAGTGCTTTTAACGGTTTAAATGTTCCAATTGTCCAATCAATTGTATTGTACGTGCTGGACAGTGTCAGGTCCTCGAAGGATGGGCACAGTGATTGGGGAAGCATTGCCTTTCCAGCATTTGGGAAGCATTGCCACGCGATCGTCGTTCAATAGGTAACCTGGGAGGTAGAGCCAGTAAAAGTCGAACTAGGCTTCTTACTACGCCTAATCACTCCACAGGATCTCTAGTAAGAATCTTGTGGATTTTGATACTTTCAGCTACACTATCAATCCCCCTAACAAAACCTACTCCAAGACTCCGTTTTGGCCTTCCTAGTCTCCTTGTTATAGTTTCTTAGAGCGCCTTTGTTACAGTCCCAGTAACCCGTTGCAACTTCCAGATACTTTATAAAATTGAAAAACGCTTACTGAAAACTAACATTAAATTGACAAGGAATAAAGACATCCACAACTACGAAACCAGAAAAAAATCTCATTTAAGAACTGATAGATTTACACATCGCACGTTCTCAGGAACGTTAACAACAAAAGCAATAAACACATACAATGAACTACCTGATGAAATAAAACAACTCAAATATGAAACATACAAAAAGAAAATAAAATACATGATTGGACACAGTATCGTGTGAAAACATACTGAGTATACGATACCGGAGCCTTCGATACCTTTAGACCCGGAGGGTCTAATACATTTAATTTGAAGCAATATAATTACGTTTTACATTAGCGAATTTCAATTTCCATTTTTTTTGTCTTCCCATGATGCGTACGATAGCAATACAAAAATAAACTAAGTGAAGATCGAAGTCACCAATACTGCTTCGTACCAAGGTCCTTTGACGTCGTCGTGCGAAATACTGATTGCCACCCGTATGTGTATTGAGTCAAAATTATTTTGCTCGTAATTTGTTTTCACGGTTTAATCATTTAAACTCTTTTAGTATTTGTTATTTGAAGGAAGAAAAATCATGCTACTCACAGAGAAACTATTATATCATATCATATAAATAATAAAAACAAAGAAAATCAGTATGTTACAATTCTTCCGATTTATTTAAAAACAAAAGTCTACACAATAAAACAAATAACATTTAGATTGCGCTTAACGATGGAACAATCTAAACCCAAAAGAAAAAAGAGGGTAATCTTAAAGAAGCTGGACTATTCTAGGTTTGCTTTTAAAAAATTAGTTAATAAGAACTTCAATAGCCAGGTGCTTAAAAAAAAACAGATTCTATGGAAATAACAGCAAGATTTTTAATCGCTCTTGGCCCATTCTAAATTTTGAATACATTTTGGGTAGTTTTAATTTAGAGAATGATCGCTCTGCTGCAGCTTCACAAGTTGGTACGGTTCATAGGGTACGTAGTGCAGAAGTCATGTTTGGGTACGAACGACTTCAATAAATTACTGAATATTAAAATATTTACTGTAATGAATTTTACATCATCCAAATGTTCTGTTCCGCTTATCTCTAATACTTGCAAAATAATGTTCCATAAACATTTGAAAACATCTGAATAACACGATAACAGCTCTTTCTCTCACAGATGAAAGAGCGATGTCAAGCATTCTAAAAAGTACAATTGACCTCAATTTTTTTATTTTTCGCGTCTTTATTGTTTCTTAACTTTTGAATTTCACGTTCACCTCCGAGGAAGATGCCGTTCACAAGCGTGTCACTCAAACTTTTATCTCTTACTTTAATTTTTTTTGTGGGGTTTCCAATAAAGTGTAAAATTTGACTTAGTAAGCAAGCGCTTGGACCCGACCTTATGTGGACGGCACTTCTCTGAGTGTATGCAAACAGAAATGTAAATCTCAAATGAATATACAGATACGAACGTACATTGACCAATATATCCCAACTATATACAGGGCCATAGTTTTTACTTTCATTGCGTTTATCCGTCTCCAATATTATTTATTTTTATAAAAGTTAAATATGAAATATATGGTTTATTTTAATTATTTGCATTGAATACCCATATAGTTAAAGTTATTATTAATTTACAAAGGACGACATTCGATCATACCATATAGGGTATATGTATTCTTTGTATCGTTTCGTACTAATAATAAACAATAACGTACCTCGGCACTATTATAATAAAACGAAACAAAGATGGATACGGTAGCAACAAGAAAATCAAAACAATGAAATATTATGATTGCAGCTTGTTTTATTACCGTTTCTTACGAGTACAATTACTAATAGCTTCACTTAAGTTGTACTTATGGTACATTAATAAAGTGCAAATATTAAAAATGAACGGCCTTGACTTTGGCGAGGAGTATGGTGCTACGTTTTTTGCGGCCGTACAGATGCTTTGTTGCCGCTCTCTTGTTCTTTTTTCGACATACTACGGCCATCTCTGTTCAATAGCTCCTTGCTATATTGATACGACAATAAGCCACCACAAATTTATGTTTATGAATGAAATCGTCAAAGTGCCGACCATTTCTCAAAGTAGTTTCAAAGCATACATGTGTCATTAATTAGCATTTAATTCACCGGGTATAATTAGTTAGAACGATCCTATTTGCTCGCGACGTTGCAATAAATATGCGTTAATACGCATTCTCAGGTGGTACGTGTATTTATACAATAAAATATGGGTCATTTATTCGACTGGAATAAAACTGAAATAAAAATAATTAAGCAAACGAGTTAAACGTCTACATGGTGTGGAGATTTTGCTGTTGAAAAAAGGGGTGCAGTCAATAAACAAAGTAATGTATGGGATAATGATTATTTACTAGAGAGGAATGAAAAAAAAAAGGAAGATAACATGGAATCCCAATGCTCTTTCAAATAGAACTCGTAAGCCACGTTTCTTGGCAATTGCAATAATGTCGCAGGTATTGAAGAGTGTCGATTTACATAGAAAACAATTTTATAGATATTGATACCAATACCTACTAATTTATTTACGTTAATATCATTATATTCATATAACACTACATAGGATGAGTCAGGAGTAATGGTCAAAACTCCAGGAGTGTATTGTACACATGAAAATTGTTATATATTATGCAGTCATGCTTAATGTATTGCCTATTTCATCATAGTTATACAATACACTTAGTGTTATTAAATACTTATCTCAGTTAAATGGTTTGTTTTAATTAGTACATCAGATATATTATAAAAATAATGTATGTTCTTATCAGATTTTCATTTGTTTTAGTTATAGTGTAACTACAAATAAAATTTCGTACATTAACATTTCCTTAATCATAGCGTTCTTTTAATAAATGTTAAAAAAACCGCCATTGACCTCTAAACATTTTATGCTTGGTTTACAAAGGACGTCTATTGCTTTCCTGGGTGTTTCTTGTTTTTCTTTAATATCGGCTGCAGTATTTTCAATACGTCGACTTTTACCATGTAAACTTCATCGTCGCCCCATAAATAATAGTTTAGTGGTATGAGGTTTGGAGATCTTGGAGGCCGACTAATAGGACCACCGCGACCAATTCAAAGCTTTGAATACCTATCGTTCAAATGTTATTTGACCAGACGGGAGAAATGTGCAGGATTGGATCAGGTGTTTCCTGATGGTTTTGGAATATCCTGTAGTAGTCCTTATAAGTCATTTTGTGCGCAGCATTGCGCTTCTGTGAGGCGATTCTCCAAAATGAAAGGGCCAACTAAGTAGCTACGGAAAACGTTTGCTGACAATTACTTTCGGCTGTTGCGTGCGGATTTTCATCTAATCATACATGAGAGCTCGTAGCATTATTAATGCCGTCGCAGGTTTATGTTGCTTCATCCGTAAAAATTATGCGCGATACAACACAACGATTAATATTTATCCACCGACAAAATTCCATAAGCATTAGCATAATCTCCCGATTGTAGGTAATGTATGCTGAATATGATATGAATATAAGCCTTGCGTGTGGAGTGCGTTTATTACTTTCTTTTGTGGAATGTCTAATTGAGCAACAATTTTTGTGAGTTGGTTGTTCTTCTACTAAATCCAGAATATTTTCTACTTCAAAACCTTGTTGAGTAGCTCATTCAGATATTATCTTAATACTGGGAAGCACAGTTTGTTGAAACTTCTGATAAATACGTTTTTTACCAGGGTTCCTCTGATGTGGAAACCGTTGACCGTTGAAGAAGCGAACAAAACTCTATAGAACGTACTTGACCTTTTGTTTTACGTGGGTAGTCAATGTAAGGATGTCTTATTTTATTTAAGACGCATTAATTCGGAAACAAATAAAAAATTACCTTTACAAGAATGCCATTTAAAATCTTTACGCTACAATTTGAAAACAAATGAAAATCAGATATGCACATATGACTGTTTTTGCATTATATGTATTTGTGTTCAGTACACTTTTGGAATTTGTTCCGTTTGGTCCTCCCGACTCACCTTGTATAATTGATATGGACATAGTAATTGAATTTAATTTGTATCGCCCGCCTAAATGAAGGTTTATTTCAATTGAAGAAGACTGGTTGCAAAAAATTATTTGCCTATACCTTTCTACAAACAACACGAAGATTGCAAACCTTCAAGTTTTTACTTAGGAAATACTATTGTGTATTCCAAATTAAATTGTAATTTTTTTTTAATTTAAACCGGAAAATTGTTTATTTACAATTATTACATTAAAACTTCCTTTGATTTTTACAGTTTTGAAAAAAAGTAATTTTCTAATTAATTGCGGTGATTCAGAGACTTTCATTATTTACTGTACATTCCGATACTTTTCTAATTTAGTTCAGCGTTTTTTTGTAGCATGCTGTAGAGTGCTACACTACAGAGCATGCGCACAGAGGCACACATGACCGTACTAATCCTGTAGAAAGAAGTGCTTTGGCAGTAGCGTACGGCTCGGTTACCATCAATATTAAAAATAATATATGTAATTATTTACTATTTTAGTTTGAATGTGTTGTTGATGTAGAGTGGCACAAAAATTCACTGTAACATTCGCATGCTTCCATTGCTGACTCAGTCATACTCCTACGGCGAAGTGAAAATATATTGCTGTATTTGGAAACGAGTGTTCGGCGTGATGTGATGTTCGAGAATTTAAAAAAAATCTTAGTTTTCACTTGAAATCGGGATTCTTATTTATAACCACACATACATTATCTGTTAGATTTCTTAACGAGGCTTTGAGGTCATCTATTATATTTAGCGCTTCATGTAATGAAAGCTTGGTGTTCTCTAATTTGGAAATAATATCTAAAAGAATTGAATGATTTTCGGAAATTTGCTCTATTTGAGTATGGATTTCGGCATGTGATACCAGCTGCCGGTTTCCTGAAATTGCTTGGGCTTCTTGCAGATTTAAATTTTAGATTATATAAATAATATAAAACAGCTTTAGGCCATGTTCTCCATCTCGTCAATACCGACTGTGGTGACTGAGGAATCCCTGTTTAAACTCACGAATGCGTTTTGGAGATTTCATACAAACTTTTTCGGTAGAAACTATCAATTGACCTACTTTTGGATAACTGTTTGTAATAAATTTAGCTGCAAGATGACATGCATTGAGCAAACAGGTTGCATGAAGCAATTGAGGATGAGATTGTTTTAGTAACTTTCCAGCTTTAACCATGTTTGAACCCCTATATAACCTCTATAACCAACATTACAAGTTGCGTTACTTATATATTAAACTTCCCAAAGGTATTTATTATAGTTTCTATCGTTTCCACGTTTGTCTTCTGTAATATAGTACTACGTAAAAGAAGAGACACGGATGCCACATCGCATTTAACATATAATTCTTTCTTGTGTCCGTTGTTTCGTCCACCATCGGCCATATTTTAAAATCTTTTAACTCTGCCTTGATTTGATCCGTAATCGTGTTTTTCACTCGCAGTCGATTAAATTGTAATTGACTTCTTGTTGGCAATCTCCATTTCGGAATGTACTTCTCCCAAAACTTTCGAAATTCTTCATTGTCTACAATATTTTGTGTAATGTTGCACACACTTAACATAAAAATAAAGTCATACAGATTTATAATATGGTATATCACGTTTCGCATTTAACAGGTGCTGTTTGCCATTAATATGTCTTTTACGAACAATATATTTAATAATAGTGCCAGTATATTCTAATGTCGGAAATCGGTTAAGAAAACGTTAACACTCGTCAAACATAACAAAGCACGCCGTTGAATCGCCATCATCAATCCAATCGGTCATTCATATACATAGCTATTTTGCATACGTTACCAAATAAATACTTTTTTTTGTTTCTGGAAAGTTTTCATTTTCAGAGAAGAATAGAGCAGGGAAACCCTCCAAGCATAGTTCTTCCAGCTGGACGACTCGAAAGAAACGGTTGCATTTGAAATAGCTTCACGAAAATTTTCGGTTACGCACACAAGCATTGCAATCATTGTTATCATTTATATGTTGTAGACTTCTGCGGTCGTTGTTTTCTTTTTAAGAATTTGGGTTTCCGGGTTGAAACCGCGTCGTTATTGCATGAGAATGCCGGCGCATCGCTCTCAATTGTATGGAGCTTCTTCTGGGCTGCTGAATGTTGCGCCGCAACATTATTGGATAAATGCAGGACGAAGTTTCGTTAAACGGGTTCAATGAAATTATCTTCTGTGTTTCCGAGTTGTACATCGTACTATACAGACTCTTATGGGAGATTTACCTCAACGCAGAGTAACGCCATCCAGACCCTTTATCAACTCTGAAGTAGATTTCTCCGGCCTACCATTCATACTGGAGAGAGGTCGTGGTCGGAAGATAATAAAGATCTACGGCGCATTCTTCATCTGTCTAGTTACTAAGGCATGTCACATTAAACTAGTTGGAAACCTAATAACAGAAATGCTTTAAGAAGAATTATCGCAAGACTTTTAGAAGAAATGGCCCCAGCAATACTTTAGTGAACTACAGAAACGTATGACACATTGATAAAATTGTTCAATAGTTTTCAACTCTGTGTAACGTACTTTTTATCAGACGTTTGACAAATATTTTCGCATTCTTGTATTATCATTTGCATATTATTAACTATTTCATTGTGTTTTTGTTTGTTCATTTAATCAATTATTTAAGAAATTCCAGAGAAAAAGCACTACAAAGATAATTTGGCGCCACATTTTACTGGGGAGATATTTTTAGAAGAATGCCGACAGAAAAAAGGATTGTATGCAATTGCACTAGAATGTCCCGACAAACACTGAAATGAAAACAATTCACTTACGCTGTTCGGTTAATTTTAATTGATGCGCTCAGAACAGTATATGACAGTCGCAATTAGAAAGAGGTATAATAATGGCTATAATAGTAATGGATCGGTTCAGCGTAAATCGTTAAAGAAATTAATGACGATGATTATATAAATGAGGTAATGTTGCACCGACAACAAAAATTTCAAATACTATTATCTCTCGGAGATCGTTTCCAGTTAAAATGTCCCGTATTTTTTATGCTTTTTAATTACTTTAGCGACAATTTCAGGACCGTACTGTTTAAGACAAGATGAAATATTTTAAACGTTGGCTGCAAGTTCGTGTTTAATATAAAATTCTTATACATAGTTTCTGTACCGTATGTCTATTTTTTGAGATGTAGAAGTTCCAATTACATATATATATATATATATTATATTGTAGAATTGAAATTGTTAGCTAACTAAAATAATTTTTTTCTGTCGTACATTCGAGTGTATCACCTAGATATCCTTTAGCCAGCTTAAATGGGCAAATTGCAAATAATAACGTTGAAAAGATAGCTTAATGAAAAGAAAATATCCTTAAAAGCTTGACGTTTCTTCCAAAACTGCAAACTTCAAGTAATTATGGACTTGAAATAAATTTGGGACTTTTGAAATACTTTGAAAATATACCACACAACGAAGCACATCTTATTTTAAAGGCAACAACAGGTAAAAAGCCCCATTTGTCTTGGCGTCACTTCGTCTTTTGTTACCGATAGCTTTTGTTAAACATTAATCATGGCCAAGTACGATCTACGTTTCATATCGAGAATATTTCACATTTTTAGAATTTAATTTCTTTTGTTTAACAATAGCATATTACAGCTTGTAATATGCCATTCGAGTTCTCAATCTAGCGTCTAAAGAACTGACATTAACGAATATAGGCAACTGACGAATGTGGGTATGTAACTGTAATTTGAAGGATAGGGTGTAGTTTTGGTTAACTTCTTCGGTTATTTGAGCGTTACTGTTTAATATTTACTTAATAATTTCTAACTTCAGAAATACATAAATAAGTAAATACTACATATATCACACTAAAATATGTACATGTGGCTAAACAAATATAGAGGTGAAAAGAATATACATTTTAAAATTTATCAATGGGAAGCCCTTTCATGTCTGACGAAAGCGAATTCTATACTTTGGGTGCCCGGTAGTCAACAGAGTGTTGCGTGCGTTGTAATTATGGCGGGGTATTCGAAAATTGTGTCTACTGCGTGTTGTATAAGTGTGGTTACGTCCAATTTGAGGGAATTTGGTTTTAGTACTATGAACATACAGAACAGTATAAAAACAGACGTCAAAGTAAGTATACCCGTCCCTTTTAAAGCAGCCTTTACATGTCTTGTTAATAGGTCTTTCTTGGACGATAAATATTTTCGATCATGATTCAAAGTACTCCAAAGAATGACATCATAACACAAAAGTGAATGGACTGTGGTGAAGTAAGCAGCCGTGCACTACAGCTTGCTTCACTTCTCTCAAAGCATATAAGACCATCTGTATTTTTCTTTGTGATAAGAATTGGGTTTTGGGTTTCTTCTTTATTCATTTTCAACTGGTCCACCATTTATCGCGTCTTATAATCTTCTGCTGAAATCTTGAACGTTCGGTGCTCGGAGGTATTATCAAGGAGACATCATCGGCGTATAGACATAGTTCTGTTTCATGGGCATTTGCAGGTAGATGGCTAATGTATTGTAGTAATGTTTTACGTGGGGAAAAATAGGGATAATTTTGAAATTTTTAAGCTTTTGGAAATTATGTGGATGAAAATTTAGGGTCGTGAAATTCAGAAGTGTCTTTAAAACACTCTTTCGGCAATTTATAATTAATATACATCAATTCGAATTGAAATTCCATTTCATAAACGCTATGTTTATATGTTGCTGTAGAAACTTAGCTACTTCTGATTAATTACTTTAACTCAATTTTGAATGTTAATTTGAATCCTTGAAGTAACCACCTTTTCACTAGAGATTTAACTAGACACAAGATGCCTGGCTGACAGATAGACTCTAAATCAAACATAAAATTAGCATCATTTAATGAAATAGAAAAGAAGCAATAGTCCGTTTTCATCACTACCGTTGTTGGTTGAACTTATAATACCCCTCTACCACGTATGTACTTACGTCTCAACAAGCTAGAAAAGGGATTTTTTTTAGAAATCGATCTTTCTACCACTAGAGAGACGTTCGATTGGTGGACGAACTGTCACTAGATAAAATGTAAGGCCGGCGCAAATGATAGGTAACCTCTTGCACGTTTGTTTGTAACATTCTAGTATGTAATAAACATTAGAAGCCTGATTATGGATCCTTGTGACATTCCGTTTAGTTTCTTTGATATCCGATTGCATACTGTACAATACCATAGCCTGTTTTCTATGTATTAAGTATGAATTTAGAAATTTAATCGCATTTCCTTTTATTTCGTGATATTTACCCATGTTGTGCTTGCAATATTAAGTTTCTACTCTCCAGACAATTCACTAGTCGGTTCGTAATTGCTTGCTCAAACACTTTTGATATTGAAGACAGCATGCTAATTGGGCGGTAATACTACATTCCACGTCTTCATTTTATTTGGACAAACTAGATATTTTTGCCTCAATTCTATCACTACCAAATTCTTCATAGGATAAATAAAAATACGTTCTGTTTATATTTATTTATATCAATGATTTTATACTTACAGCAGCTTGTCTGTTTAATATTAGATCTACGAGAAAGATCAAATTACTAAGATATTACGATTTTTTCCAAATTTTTGAATTATAATTGAGGAAAATGGAAACGGTTTATCCAACGTTGAAATGTATTAGTTCAAGCAACGTTTAGTTGGCTCAAAACGGCTAAACGGCGTTATTTAATTTAATGGTCGTTATTTAATTTAACCCAAAAATTATGTTGAATTTATTGTAGGCAATCCTGCTGTGTTTGTCTTTCTTCATGTAACAATTCCCCGTCTTATTTTGTTTAGTGTCTCCACTTACAATTAGTTATCTGTCGGCCATACATACGGTGCATGTGTTCGTTTGTGTGGTCCTTGTAATGAAATCTATAACATGGTGTATGTAACGACAACAATTACATAAACGTTAGATAGATAAGTCTGCAAAGAAAAATACAGTGTATAAATATGTTAAGTGAATGAAATTCGGGGAACATATAAGCAGTTGTGTCATTGGGGATGTTAGTAAAACGTTGTATATGCTAGTATGATATTACATGTTAGAAGGTGTGTTATTTTGATATTTGTTTATATTTAGTTCTATTTTATTACGAGACGAAACTGTATTGATGATCTCTGCCCTCCAATTTTCCCCAGATCGGTTCTCCATCTTTGCCTTACACATGTAGACAGGGAGAACTTAGTTATGAGAAAAAAGTTTAGTAAACAGCGTTTAATACGAGAAACGAAATTTACTAAGGGAAAATACTATTATATTTTGTCTTATCGGAATTAGGTTATTACCTTTCTACTTCAGAATATATGATAGCGCGTGCGAATTTGTTCACCTAGAGCAGTGAAAGGGTTAAATTAGAACCAGTTTCATGATAACTATTCTACCTTACTGTACCATGGAAGTGAAAGAAATATTCAATAGATTTCAAGGTCATCAAGGGTGGTGTTACTTGATTAAATTGAATATCTTTGCTATTGATCTATGAAATACACCCCGTGAAAACCAAAACTGATGTAATAGGTGCAGATGTATCTAACAGGAAAGAAGACATATGGTAGGCGGTAGCATTCAATATAGCTACCACAATATTCTTTTCTTAGATACTTAGTTCCAAAATTAGACTTGGTTGTCAACCGGTATAACACTAGGTTTATTCTAAAATCTACCTTTGCTCCTATTTGTTTTATTTTCAGAGTAGATGTTGTAATAGTAGTAGTAAGGACTACTATGTTTGTTAATATTATACTTATTTAAAATGTATTTTAAAATAGTGCGGAATAAGTACTCAGAAATTCGTTCAGTTTAGCTAGAAATGTAAATTTCGGAAGATACCCATTTGAACCTATAGAATATACTCATATATTACGAGACAAATGAATATTTCGATCTTGCAACTATACTAGGTCTCATTAACAATGTCAATTAAGGGAGAATTGATACGTAAACAAACGCAATATCTGTTCGCATAAATTATTCGAACACTATTCGTATCAATATTATTACTGAATCTAATCTGAAACGTATAATCATTAATTTCGTTTCATAACTTTGCGAAACCAGGCGCAATCACATAGATCGAACTTATATCGGATCGTAACATTTTCAATTACCTACTATTTGAAATATCGTGTTTCATTAGAATTCGTTGCCAGATATGGATATATTTTGTATTAGTAGTTTTCTGTACAATTTTCTTTCGCAACGGATATATCGTAATCATATATTTTGTCAGTTCTAAGTTACATAACTTATCTGAATTAAAATGTGGGTAGCGAGATTGGTAGAAATATAGGTAGGTAAATAATAAGTTGAAGGAAGGGTATAGTACTTTCATTGTCTCTTTCGTGATTTATTCAAGTAATCTCTAGCTATGAGTAATTATGGCGATGGAAACAGACAAGTTTTCCAGAAAATTCCTTGATTATTTGCTAGAATGTAATCTACCTATTAATATTAGCGGATGATTTGGGATAGAGTAATTTTTGCATTAAGTTTATTATTTTTCTTCTTTTCTACTGACAACTGCAGTTGTTAAAAAAGAAGCATCCCAACAAGCGTTTCTCAACATATTAACGTTGTCACTATTGTATTGCGGTGCGTGCTCTCTCTGGAGTACTTTCGAACATTATTATTCCCAAAATGCGAAAATTATTTCTCTTCAGTGTATTTGTATGACAAATGAAAATAAACTGCTTATTAATTGTTTCCTTATTTTATTTTTAAAATATATTCTTAGCAAAAGCTAGTGGAAAATCTACACTAACAACTTGCGTAAGTATATATGGAGCTAGTTACACATCTTGCTGCTGCCGTCTAGGAATTAATTTTAGATCTGTCGGAAATCAACTTTTATGAATTAATTAATCAATCCGTGAGTGTTGGAATTAATTACGATGTTATGGATTCAGTGAAATTACTGATTTATAACGCTGCCAAGTGCTACCGAGTGCATCGATATCTACCGATGATAGCTGAATCGTTCAGAGTACGTCAAATAAATAGGTAGGTGGTAATAAACGAATTTAATGAAATACAAAAGAAGACAACATTTATTCACTAGGTTAAAATAATACCAAACAAATAATAAGAAATAATAAGAAATAATGCAAAACGGAAAACTTAAATAACCTCTAATACGGCGCAACATTTTCAACATAAGAAATCAAGATTAACGACGTCATGAAACTTAGAAAATTATACCCGGGTCGATAAGACGATGTATGTACGTCGTAGTGCGAACTTCAACATATGCGGTGGTTCTGATTCATACAGCTGAAGGCTGCAGGATAACGGTTAGGAATATTCCATGTCGCACCGGAAGGGATCGAGGGTACTATTCCCCGGACTTGGAAAATATTTCACGTTGGACTGTGAAGACAGACCAACGGTGGTGTACTTCCCGAGAACTTGCTCAGCGTAAGTTGATTGTGTGAGGTAACGCACGTGCCCACCACCAGTCCGTTGAAACAAACATTTGAGCGTTTTATATAGCGAATTTGTCATGACGTTTGTTTGTACCAGCAATACATTCCTTTACACAAATTGCGGTTTGATTGATTAGTTACAGAGTTTTCGAAAATTAAGCCAAAAGATAGTTGAATTTTGCATTTTTAACGTTCATCTAAAATAAACTATTGACAATTTTAATTTGAAATAGTAAATAATTATCGACAATAATAAACGATATACACGAATAATTGACACGAATAATTGTCAAAAACAATGCTCCATAGTACCAGTAGTGTCTTCAAAAATAAGTCAAGAAAATTTTTCTCGACCTCCTAAGGATACTAACAGGAACACCGCCAACATCAAAATTCAGATTTCGATCAAACACCAGACACTGAAAGTGTACCTTGGTATGAGAACACCATTTCTTTAGCATCTCGATTTCGGGGTACAGCATCCTACTAAAATTTCGACTTTTAATTTTTGTAAATAACTCTGAAACTATATATAATGTCTTTTTTAGAACATAATTCGAAGTACATTATATAGTCTCAAGGATTATGCAAATTATGTTCGGACAAGCGGCTATAGAAGCACTTATTGCGTCCAATCATCAAGAATGGCAGATCGACTAGCAAAGAGCGGCAGTGCACTCCCGCTGACAGGCTGTTTATTTGGGATCTCTTTGAAGATGAACAATGCAGAGATCAAAAGACAACTACATCGTTGACATGAAAAACATTGGAGAGGTGAACCAGGAAATGGTATTCGAAGACTTTTTTGGCAGAACCCTGAAATGAAATGTCGGGAAATTGTTGACCACAACCAAATCCGATGTTAAAATATGGACGGGCACCATAACTGGTCATGTCCAGTAAACATGCATCTACACTAAATGGGGCTAGCGTTTGAACCAGTATGCAGAAGATGCGGTGAAAAGCAGGAAATTTCTGTACACCTATAAGCCGCTCTAAAAGCACGAAGGGTAGGTGGGGTGAAACTCTCGAATATATGTTAACGCTACCAATTATCCAGAATTTGTCGCCTATTAAATGATTGCATTTTAAAGAACTTACCATTCGTAATCAAACGGTTCTTACTGCACCAGTCCGAAAACTCATTACTAATCTGCCCTCAGATTTTCCTCTGCTTTTTCTATATTGGTGTATCGTATTATTTTACCACTTTTAATGTGTAGAGGTAAATCTTTTACCAAAAGCGAAGCATGGAATCTTAAGCCACGCTTAAATGTATATTATAGGAATTTGTTTCATTACGATGATATGCATTTTCTCGTAATATTTGACGACTAATCATGTCAAAATTAATCCACTGTAACAGCGCCTAACTCTGCCCTAACTCTCAAGTGCAGACCCTCTTACCCAGGCGTGTATTAATAATTATGTAATGTGTAGGGTGTTAATAACAAAAGAACCAGACTCTCACAAAACCGTACCGGAGTATACTTTAACAAATAGATCGATAGCTCGATTTTTATTGTAATTTTGGTGCATTATAGGGTTATGTATCTCTATCTTTATGTTCCAAAAATTGAATAGTTATTCTTTGTATAATTTCTGAATAAAATATTCTTAATAATTCCTCTTAATTAAAATATGTTGTAAGTTTATTCTCCTTTTATTTAATGTGACTAATATTAAAAATAGAAATAAAATTCCTTATTTTCCTTATGCAGCGTGAGTCAGGCGTAACGGACCAAACTCCAAGAGTGTATTGTACATGTGAAGATAATGTAAAAGAAGCACATGCTCTTATCCGATTTGCGTTTTCTTTTTTGAAATTATAGGGTAATTAAAATATTTTAACCAGCGTTTTTGGAAATAGTCCAAATTTTCGCTTGCTTTCGGGTTAATACGTCTTAAATAAAATAAAAATATCCTTATACTGACTACCCATGTAAAATAAAAAGTCACTTCTACATTAAAAGTTTCTTTTCCTTCTTATCACATATGCCATACCAGCTATCTGAGTCAATTCTGTCGAGGCTCAAAATCATTTCAATAATTTTGTTATTCTGATATGTGTCAGTATTTAAGGTTTATTTTCGAATTCGTAAGAAAATGCAACACACTTATTCAAATTGTTTTTTTACGTTTTTTTTTGTTTGTAATGGGAATGGCTCTGTTGTTGTTGAAGAATATTTTTGAAAATTTACTAAAAGAACGCTACGATTAAAAAATGTTAACTTATGAAATTTAGTTTACTTGTAATAATAAATTTAGTTACGCTATAACTTGAAAACAAATGAAAATCGGATGAAAACAAATTAGTTCTTTTACATTATTTTCACGTGTACAATACATTCCTGGAGTTTGGTCCGTGATTTTCAACTCATTCTGTGTGTTTAATTTTATCCCTTTGGACGCACGGCAATTCTTAAGAGTGTCGGTAGTTCTCCACTTTATTACTACCTTCGATACGGTCGATTGACTAATATGCGGGTGATTTGATATTACAGATTTCTTTCTGACTTCTACTTTTGTTTTCGCAATCTAACATTCATTACATATTCATACATATTCATTACATATAGGGTATGTTTTATGAAATAATATTTCTTTATAATCGTTTATTTATTTTTATGTGTTTACAACTTGGTATATACCAATGTACATATGCGCCCTGCGCAACAGGAACATCAGCCAGTAGATGACGATTGTGAGTTCGTCGAAGCGTCGCCACGGTGTTTCTCAGGACTCAACAAACAATACGCGGGAAGAAACCCGACAAGACAACGTTACACATTGTTGTACCCTCGAAAATATACGAACACATATGTATGTACACATACACATCAACTTTATTATTTATTTTAATTCACGCAGAAATACCAAATACTACAATCGATACCTAGCTTTTAAAATATAATTTTTCCTTGTATTGAAAATACAATTTGTATTCCTAACCTGCATATTATGAATACCAACTTAAGTAGCTTCAGAAATTTTATTGATATATGCCGTTTTACGGGTTTATAAAAGCTGATAAATTATTGACTAGTGCTACTTGTTTAATGTTAGTGTTAGTAGTAGTTAGTCACTAGAAACTGATAAATTCATAAGCTTAGAGGAAAAACAGGTCAAATTGTTATTCATTTCTGCACATGCATAAGCGGATACCTGTGATGATATTTACCTAATCCAGTAGGTAGAGCAGTTAATTTTATAAAAAGAAAACATCGGCTATAAATATCTAGTTGTATTGACATTGACACCCTTATCTCCATAAGTTTCATATTTCAGTGGCTTTTCATTTATCTAGGTGTTTTAGAGGTATGCGGAAATGCACATATATTAAGACATATTAAACGGCTTTATGGACCATATATATTCTCAGCTTATTATTATTAACTGGCGGTTGTACGAACAGTACCGATATATAGGTATATGTATATAAATATAAATGAGATGAAACACATATCTGGATCTATAGGCGCGCGTTCAATTCACGCATAAATTTTGTCACATTACGCAATCCGAGTATAAATTATTACCAACACTGCGTAGGTTTTATGTGCTTCCTTATGCGCTAAAGAAGCTAGCTGTGGCGTCAAATTAGAGCGTTATGTACGTAATACTGAGCTCTTGGATTAACCTGATGTCTTTTTCGTGTATGCTTTTAGATGAGAACGCGAATGAATGTCAGAAGGTACCACGCAGTGGATTACAATACCAGAAGTAGGTAGTTGATTGCTATCTGGTGAGTTTGTTTCAGTTGCAATAACTTTAATTTCTTTTTATTTTATATGAACGTGTTTTACAGCGTCCTTGAGAAATGGGATAAAATTAAATAAAACCATACTCCGTCATATCTTATTTGATTGCTCATTTAAACTCTTCTTCTCTTTGTTTTAATTTATATTGGATTAACTGTTTGATTCTATTGCATGTTGTACTACTGGTTCCCCCATTCCCACATTCCCCTCTGTGTTTCTTATTCTGCAATTTCGTTGGCTTGCCTATAATGTTTCTTGCTCTTACTAGCGTTTCATACACTTTCTTTGCGAATTAATTTTCTAGCACACTGAGCCATCCCTTTATCATTTCTTTTGTCTACGATCTGTAACTTCCATAAAAATCACAGTGCCACTGCACCCATGTCTCATTAACTTTATTCAATTATTTCTGATTTTTCGCTTGTTTCTTTTTTTACTAATTCCTCATTCTCGAAAAAGTCCTCTTCCCTGTTGCTTCTTTAATTGTGGTAAAATTTTCCTAACTTTTTAGAGTGCAAGTAAAGATTGAAAACTTTAGGCAAAACTCGGCACGACGAGCTATATTGTAGATCATTATTCCGACGGTAGAGCTTTCCCAAAGGCGTACTACATTTTATAATTCTGACATACAATTTTAAAATTAAAGGCTTCAAACACAGCGAAGTGGTGCAATAGGATAGTGGAAAAGCCACTATTAGAAGAGTTCCTCCTAAATGCGTTAATTTAATATCGATTCTCCTTGAAATAAGTAATTCGAAATATTGCCAAATTCACAAAAAGAAATCCTCTGAAAGGCACATTTGATTAGCGGGACTAAATGAAAATGCGATACTAAAGTAGAAGTAATTCCATAAAATATAATATAAAAATACAGTTAACGATGAAATGACTAAAATGAAAATGGAATATATAAGGTGTGGTAAAATTCATACAAGTCGTCAAAGATAGTTATTTTTTTTTCTTAATGGCGATGCATATCAATTTGTAACTTATCCTATACCTTTTGATAAGTTCAATGGTATTGAACAACTTCAATTTAGTGTAATATTCGTTAGAAAATTTGAAGAAACTGGAACAAGTTGAAATGAGAAGCGTTCTACAAGCCAGCTGTGCTGAGCAGATTTGTGTTGGGCATATTTACAACTACTAGCAAATATTTTTTAAAAGCAGCCTACAAACTTACAAATATAGTTTCCATTATCAATATTCCCAGAAATTAAGATGGTATGTAAATTATTTGCCAATGAACTATATAAACACTATATTGTTAACATTGAAAATTATGCAACAAAAGAGCCAAGATAGCTGTGGCGTTTTATAAGCAGCAAACGTGGTCATACTAGAATTTCAGGCATTATAACTAGCAATGATATCGAAACTAATACGCCTCAAAACATTATGAATGCATTTGGTTGTTATTTTAACAGTGCGTGTTATACTAGTTTTCCTGGTTCACAAAACCTCTCCAATATTGGTTCGGTATTTTCATCGTACCAGTCGACCTAAAGTCGAAGCTCAGATGACACGTGCTATTATAGCTCTACTTCTATTTTGTGGAACTTTACAACACTTTTCGGATCCATACTATGCGACCATGTTTACAACCCAACGTTCTACATGAACTTAAGCTGTTTGTATCTGTCCTTGACAGACAGATCCAAGTTGATAACTTATTTTCAAAACGTTACCGTCTCTGCTATCACTACTTACACCTTCTTTAGTTGGGAGAGAACAATTTGTAGAATACTGCTAGGTAAAATCTAACACATTTTGGCCGTCTTCTGAATAGCAACAAGGATCCAACCTTGGTCCAATTTTATTCTGACTATTTAAAAGTGACATCACCAACGTTATTAATAGTGAGTACTTTATATTTATTAATTATCTGAAAATACTTAGAGAAGTAAAATCTATTTGGACTGACTAGAAGACTGCATTAAACTGCAAAGAGATATATCAGCAGTTAATAATTGGTCTAAACTGGAATACGCATCGTTGGTCTGGTTTGCAATTTACCAAACTAGTAATATTTAATTCGTTCAAAGGCGCCTTCTTGAATAAAATTAATTTTGTTCCTAGATTATGAATTACGTTAATTGACCAAAAAGTAAAACAATCGTTTTAGTTGAGACACATGTGTTTATAATATGTAACAATTATAACAAAATTTCCGAATTGGGTGATGTGCATTGTTGTTCTTTTAAATCAATAATTGAAGTTATCATTAATTTGTAAATTGTTTACGTGATTTTTTTTTCTCCGGCGCATTTAAAATTCATTTAGTTTATTGTATTTTTCTTGAATGTATGTGTTTGCAAAGTATAACATTTAGTTTATACATTTCTTGTACCTGGGTTTTACATGTAGGAAATAAATTATTATTATATTTAAAATTCATAACATTCTATCGTGGAAAATCATACCTAATATTTCACCATATGTCTTTACACGCTTACCTGTATTGCGTAGGTAAGTACCCATCCATGTGTATGTAATTCCTTTGCAGTAACTCTGAGTGTTTTATCTTTCAAAGAAACGTGTGAACGCTTACAATTACAACTGTCTTCATGCTGACGGTTACTACTTAGAATTCTATATATTTACGAATTAAACTTTTAATTTCTGAAATAGAAATCCATAACATAAAAGACGTTAGGTTGAAGCATAAATCACGTAATAAAATTTTCTATTAGCCAGGTAGTAACAGTAAAGCTAACAATAAAATTCGTCGTCTTCTCGTTCAACAACGACCTATAAAGTGCAAAAATTTATGTGTAAACAAAGTCGTGAAAGCATTCGACCCATAACTTCGCCCAATTTAAATTCCTGTGACCGTGATTACCGGTATCTAATTTGCCATTTATTCTAATATAATGCAACATCATCAGAGATGTACGCTTTACTCGCATTGGCACAGCGGTAATCAAGTATACCAAATTATACAAGATATGTCCAATTTACTTTTAGAGCTGCGGGACACAGAAAATGTAAACGTTGTCTCTAACTATTAACGGTAGTAATTTCTACAGAAATGGAATCCAGTTAATTGACATTAAAGTTAGTTGAATCCCGAAGAATGCTATTTGCAAGTGCTAACTTCATTGTATTTTTAGGTGAGCACTCGTGCATTGTCTTGATGAAACACGATCTTTTCTTTATAAAATGAGGGCGCTTTCACTGGAAGTACGATCACGTTTAAACACATTTATCCAATTGTAAACAGTTGCTAAGGATAGGAGCAGATATGCTATGAAGCTCACTTTTTTCAATTTTTCTACATAATTGCTTAAATCGACAATAAAAATGAAAACCTGTGATAGATATAACTGCGACTTTGACAGCTGTCTAGTGACTAATGATCCTTACTAAAAACAAACCATTTTCGACACTACGAGCGCCATCTCTTAGACTTTCTAAGAATTTCTTGAACTACCCTCATAGTTCATCTGTAGGTACCCGAGCGCTCACGCACTGCGCCACCTTGAGGGCAGCGACCTAAAAACTGCTTAAGAGTTAGTTTAGTTACTGTACCCCGCTTTTTGTCACTGGCTACAAGATATCATGATTATAGTTAGATAGCGTCAGCAAATATTATTGTTGTTGTGTTTTGGAGATTAGTGACATAAGTTCAAACTCAAATGGTGGTGTAAGGTAAAAAAGCAACAGGCGCAACGTTGATAGCGCCAGGTAAGCAGAAACATGTTCGACTAGTACTTCTTCTCTTCACATTCCTTTTGGCGTAAGGGATTCCATAAATATCATGAGCTACGTTAGTATTATTTTGGTTTAATAACACTGTAATCTCTTTTTGCATTAAAATTATTTAATTTTGATTTAATTATTCGGTAAATAACAAAATTTAATTAGATCCCACTTATTTAATACTTCAATTAACGTTGTTTAACCCCGAGAAGCTAATTTTTTTAGCGAAAATTATAATATATACTTTTTTGCAATATATATACTTTTGTATAGGCTAAATTTTAACACTCATATGTTGGTATCGGAAGATGCCTTTGGCTTAATCATCAGGCATATATTGTCTTAAATCAAAGTTAAAATCTAGGGATATTTTATATATACTATATAGTTAGAAGTGTGAATAATTGCATACAACTATATCATTTATTGCAGGTTAAAATTTGCGTATATTTCACCGATAGTGAACTGATTATATTCGATCCTGCTTCAATTTATTTTGATCTTTAAACGTGTTCCGGGTTTGAGCTGTATCATGGTTAATCGAAAACTGGACATTTCAGTCACAAAATAGGGAGGGGGGCGGGGAGGTGGTAGGCCACAGTTAGCGCAGTAATCCAACGTGTAAACCAGGCCAGTGGCGAAAGTAACTGACCCGGAAGCAGATGGTTACGGTAACTTGGCATATAAAGAATACCAGAGCCGAGAGTCAACTGCGGAAATACGAGAGGAGCAGCACGCTTTTATATCGGCGGTGGGCGGGGCTTCTCGCGGATTGGCTGAGTGTTCCGTTTATTGTTAGTCGAGGATTGGTCGTTACAGGTGACCTGAGTAATCTGTATCTCTATTAACATTCTTAGGAAGTTTAAGGATCTTTATGGACCCTCTAATTTTCCCATTGTAATAGTGGGAAGAATTACAAGGTAAGGAAGTCGCACTGAATAATATCTGGTGGCCAGTATCTAGATGATGTTAAGCGATAGCCGAATTCGAAGGAAGACGTGTTTCAACGCAACGTTCGTGCTCTGTTAGAGCGTTTTATTTCGCCGTTGGACACCAAACCACACGAACAAGGGATTGTATAAATACCTTTATTCGCTAAGGGAGAAAATTTGTTTTTGGGAAATGGAAGCATTTTTTAAGCTTTTGGGAGGGCTTTCAGAAATTCCTCAGACCCGGAACATGTTCAGTTACAATTGGCTCTTATTATTTTTACCTTATTTGGTCATGTTTACATTATACTAGGAATTATTAACTGACAGATGGGTGGCGTCAACAATTTGTTCCGCATTCTGTGTATTTGGTTTCATTCCTCAAGCAATATCGTTCGTGTAATCGAACTGGCCCATACTACTGGTCCAGTACTAAGAGCGTATAATTCATTTCTGATAGTTTTGTATTCATAAGAAATTGCTCACTCGGCGTCCACTTGGCGGTCAAACGAGCAATATATTGTAAAGAGCGCCACATAATGCGCTGCATTATATGGTGTATTTCCAAATCTAAATGTTTTTCTTTTTTAGTAAAACGAGTTACCTATACATCTTATTAAATTATTAAGTTCGTGATTATTGAAATCTACATGCGAAAAAAAGGGTTTTACTGTCCCCTTAATTCTAAAGTTGGAATGGCGTCATCTCACGTATTTCATTAGCTAAGCGTTACTTAGTTAGAATAACTTCTGGAAAATGCGACATATCAATTACATATTGTTTCGCCTTAATTACACATAACTATCACGTCAGCGTCCTATTTTCATATATTTATTTCTGTAAAATATTTCCAGTGTCATGACGACATTTTTAGATTAGTTCGTTCCACCTAGAGGAATCAGATGCAATTTATCCAACTTAGGACATTTTTTTCAAAAGTCTGGACAAAATCCGTACGCCATTATCTTGTGTTAATTTAGTTTTTTTCTTCAAAAATTAAACTATCGCTTATGTTATTAGACACGATAAAATTGAATACTAAAAATGTGAACTTTTAAGAGTATCCCCTCCCTATCGCAATACAGTAAGCAAATGAAAAATAATACTTTTATACAGTTTAATTTTATTTCTCCGCTCAATATAGATTTTTAAGTTAAAGTAACTGTTTAACAAAAAAGTGTTTCATGTTTTTCGTGTATGATTCATGCGAATTTCTTTTCTTTGATAATACAGATGAATTATCCCTCACAGCTACATAATCTCCGGACCATCCCCGGCCGGACGTTCCCGGATATGCTAAAAATCTGGACATATCCGGGGAAATCAGGAAGTGTAATAACCCTAATTCCACCGGTACCACCGGTTTATATTATAATTTCTAAGAAAATAGTACTTATTTAATGGTAGTTCTTGGCAATTAGGTTGTTATTAGTTCTAGATGGCATTAAGAAATTGGGCCTTCATAGTGGATGCAGTTGCATATATTAGCACCTACATACAGTTAGCTAATTCCATTGAATTTTTTTATCATACAGTTGTACACTAATGTAGCTCATAAAAAGATTCAGAAGTTAATACGATTCCACGTTATAATGATTCACGATAAAAATGAATGAAACGTTATCGCAACTTTGCACTTATGTAAGTGGCTTCTCTTGTAATAATTTACATTAAAAATATATAAATGGTTTTAAATTGAGTGCAATATGTGAGCTGCACGTTGATTTCAAAGTATGAAGTTATGGTGTATGTAATGTTACTTAAATTTTAAAATGTTTCTGTGCAATTTGCTTTTTAGTAGATAACAATATACGAATGGCGTTGTTCAATTGCAATTCTATTAAAATGTGTTGCTTGACTTTAGTGAGCTCCAAATTTTTAATAGCGTGGCAACACATTAGTTACTAATACTTGTTAATTAATTATCTGCCAATTCAAACGCTATGAAAAATTAGATTACTATATACTAGATCGAACGGAATTTTGTCAACAATGAACAATGATGATTTATTTATTTATTTTTAAAAGAGCTAACAAATTTACATGAAACCATTTCGCATTCTCTTCTTGCATTGTGCTAAACTTAATAATTGCTGAACTTAATAAGTAAGTCTTCCACTATATTGTTGCAATTCTACTGTGCCTTGACTCATATTTCTGTACCGTACAATTGTAACATAGTAACCCAAAGAACCTATTGCACTAACAATCATGGCTTAAGTTTTATCGAGGTATACCTTCCTGAGGGAGATTAGTAGCTTTTGCAAACTTTATCGCGGTTCATTCGAAAATAAAATGAAAGGCTGTTTCTTCCTCCTCATGACATTATACAAACACAAGTCCGCAGCTGATCTTTTAGATCCAGCCTGATTTTGTTACTATCCTACTTGTCTATTCTTTAATCTTTGTGGATGAAAGTCCCTTCCTTTCTGGGAACTACGAATTATCGGGAAGAGTACGAGTCATTGTTTCAGTGTTTGGATCAGCTTATTCAGTCGCTTCTGAACTTTTGAGTTCTCCGATACATTACGTGTGCTGGCGTAGCATCTATTATTGCGTTTGTTGGAGGGTTAAAAACATGTATGCAAATGTATTTTCAGGCAACTGTACTGTAGTTCTAAACCCGACTGTTGTTTTGTAAAGCTCATTTAAAGCTTTACCTAGTCAGCTGCTCTGCAAATGAATTGAATGTAATCTTCTTTTGTTTAAACAGGGCTCTAAGCATGTCTTCGGCGATACGTTTGTGAATATAGTCTTACGGTGACTGAATAATTCATTATAGACCACGCTATGCCCCGTGGGCATTGTGAAGGAAACAGAATATGCATGTATGTGTAGTGCTATACGCTATCGTCATCGTGAGGAGAACAGGTCTTGGCTGGATAGCGCTAGAATCTGTCGGCGCTGTCGCACTAACTCACTTCAAGCAGCGATATACGCCGAGGGCTGCGTGAGGTGACCAAGATTAGTCCAGGAGGAGATTATCGGTAGAGATGACAAAGGCAGGTGAAATTATTACTTTTTTGCAGCGACTAGACAGACTCGTATTTATTCGTCTCATAAGAACGAGTTCGTGTTGCCTACTGGTTTCCTCGAGAGTCGACAAAACGCGAATCTGTCTAGTCGCTGTAAAAAAGTAATAATTTCACCTGCCTTGGTCATCTTTACTGATCAATTCGGAAAAATATGATGATGAGCGAGGTTCTGCATTGGTTTAAATACTCTAGTGGTGTTAATTTTCGGTACCTACTATGTTGTAGTATTCGGATCCATATCCAGAAATCCTTCCCAATCGTAAGCCCGGATCCGAGTAATGCCGAATCTGTAGACGGTGAAAATGTATTTAATAGAAGGTCCAAAAGTTAGTACTTGAAGTGTTTTTGTTGATCCCATTAAGATATTTAATGGGATATGTCTATTTCTCGATTATTTTTCTAAATTGGTTTCATAAATTGCTAAATCGAATGAATCAAATGACACCCTTTATATTATAATTTATATATATAATATCTGAAGTCGCCGCCCCTACGCCTCTAAGCCCGTCCTCGGTTAGAAATGCGATCGGTAATGGTCGCGAGAGAGATGCGAGATCGGCGAAAACAAGCAATATGGGCAAAAGTAGGTGCCGAAAACATTTATGTAATACGAAGAATGGCACATTAAATACATAGGCCGTATGTATTGTATATTAAAAACTTGTTATTGATATTACATTTATAAAAGTAACATATGTCTCTAAAGCATAAAAAAATTGGCGTAAACCAAGAACACAATTTCTTAATATTGTTCTACCACTTATTAAAATTTCAAAACTGTGAGTTTAAGGACTTTTATTCCGCTCCATAACCAAATCATTATTAAAAAAATATTTTAGATTAATAATAAATATACATATGTATGTTACCATATTCTTGTTATTGCAATATTATTAAAGGATCTGATGTGAAACACTTACACGAGCTTCCTTACCCAGGTATTCTAATCTTTAATGTGCTCCTTTCGTAAAATGTTCGTAGAAACTCTTCTCTCATTGTCAGCATTGCTATAGGATTAATGTTTGTTAAGAAAAATTGTTGCTACATCGAAGAGTAAACTCATCTTCCTTTTTAACCAAAACCTTGGTGTCGCGTCTCCTAAGGATACAGCAAATATCGCATATTTCAAATACGCAAATATCAAATATGAATGTTTTCAAATATTTCGTTCTTGAGATCGAAAAGAAAAACGAAGCGACATTTTGGCGTGGCTGTAACCTCTGTATATCATATTTTGGAAAAAAATCCAAAAACCAGTAAATTATATTTTTGAATGTAGTTTATGGATTAGAATAGAAATATATGAATTTCTCATTTACATGGTCAGGGGACTAAAATTTGTTCTTATTTTAACCTCCTACAGCCTCCAACATGCACCACTGATCTCCTTTTCGTGTTTTAGGGGTGTAACTTTAGGGGTCTGACATTCCCCTACGAGTGAATATCAGCAGCTAAAAAAAAAATACGCGTCGATTATTTTTCACTGCTTTACATGCAATATTTTAACAAAATCGGAGGTGTCCAGTTGTGTGACTTTGCTTGTTAGACGAATAGGCAACAAATACAAGGTGAGAAGTGCAATAAGAACAACAAACACCACCAGGTCGATATTGGCAAAGACCAAGCCGAAAAATATGAATCAACAAACGAAGAATTGTTTATACCAAATTGCTTGTGAATTTGAACATCCATATATAAGAGAGACTAGCAGACCCCTACAATCAACCCTGAGAATCAAAGAGCACAAGAAAATGGTTCGCATAGGGGAAACAAATAAATTCAACTTGGCAAAATACGATTGGGAAGAAGATCACAGATTTTATTGGGATAGCACATCGACTCTGGAAAAAGAAGACCATTAAACCAGAACACACTAAACACTACCTACAACACCAAATGCCATAAGCATCTGTATCGTGGAATTAAAAGAGGTCTGGTTCCCGCTGGTTCGCAAGAACATTGCCACCCCAACAACAGTCGCAATAAGGAATCGGTCAGACTAAAAGACAACTTCTGTCCAATCTAGTATGCGGGCGTAGAAATAATGGCTACTGCGCACCTACTTCTGCACAGCTTGGTGATCAAACGCGAGTGATAGTGTGAGATATATATATATTTGCGAAAACACTGTGAGTTTGGCATCCAATATTATTTGTCAAACGTGTTGTTTTGGTTTTTTGTATTTGCTTAAAAACTATGAGTTTGGCAAGAAACTCCTCAAGGCTGCTGCTCAGAAGACAAACGGAGGAAATAGCCTAAATATCAACTCAAATAAGACATAATTTTGATTTGTGTTGTAATTTTTACTTCGGGCAGCACAAAATGTTATCACAACAATATATACACAAGCACAAATTGAACATGTGTGGCAAATAATATATATAAAAGGAGGACAAACATTTATATTGTTCAATAAAGTAAATTTACCGCAAAAACCAGTTAAACATATGCGCTGCTAAATAAAATAGATATACACACAAGAACAAATCAAACATGCGTTTTGTTGAACGTGAATGTTAGTAGCTACAAGGAACTTACATGGTTTTCCAAAAGTTAGATATAAAATTACATAAAATCAAAATCAAACAATACTAGATGTAGAATGTTTCGGCACTCTCCTGTTTTCATTTCCTTGTTCTTCCAAGAGGAATGAAAAAGGATATGCTTAGGTATATATCTGTTCTATAGCTGTATGTGCTTAGGTTACAGTTAACAGTATATTTATTTAGCATAACAAAAAGTAAAAGAAACGAACTCCAATGAAGTGTCACTTAAGTAATTCTGTTTACGATGTTTTGCAGAGAATATTGGTATTAATGCATGCTTTTATATTTATCTTGTAGATCACTGAATATATTCAACATAAAAGCATTAAGAGACAAAAAAGATAAAATGGAAGGCAATCTACGAACGTTGTGTTTATTTTAATACTGCCTCTTCATTTGAAATCAACATTCAAAAATAAACTGCGCAGCGTATCGTATTTGCTGTATCAAATTCCTGCAATTTTAAGTAATGGCACTACAACGAAAAAACCTGCCATTCTTGAATTATTATATGTACGTGTATGTAATCTTCTATAAGTATATGTAAGTATCCACTTCTGAAACCTGCAATCCTTTCGACCTTTATGCTCAATTTTATTGTTTGTGATAGTGTATGGTGTTTTCCACGAAACTCGTTTATTGTATATTATAAGTTTTCGCAGTCAGCCTAGTTGTAGCAAACAGCAAGCGTGTCCGCGCAATAATAAATTATTTTTAGGCCCGTATTGCTTTCGATTGTACCGGAAATCATGCATGGAATGACATACTTGTTATTGCTTTTTTTGGATTTCATGTATTGTTGTGGAATGATTTGTATTTATTCTCCCTATCTCTAAAATCTTTGACAAAAATTGATTTTGAGTTATTTTCATTTTTGTTCCTTTTTTCTTATATAACGTTCTTCAAAATTTGATAACAGAAATACAATTGAATCAACTTATGTCATATTTATACCTAAGCAATGGAAAGTCGACACTTTCTGGTAATAACCCTATATTTAGTTTATTACATACGGGGTGTTCAGAACTTACTGCTACAATTTATAAATATTCAATTTAAGGAAATCGATTTTTCTTTAATGAAATGCACTGTATATGAATATACTACCGTGAGCGAAAACGCAATCATCATCGATGTATTTCCTTGTATTACCTATACAATTTTTCTCAGAATTCTTTCAAAAATTTCTGTTTTGCTTCTATTATTAATTTTTTGCTTTGTTCCATTGTTTCCTGTACTTTTCAAGGTCACCACCTTTTTGATACGTTCAAGCGCCCTCCTTTTTTAATTATTTGTTCCCCGATGATTTGTGTTCATCATGAAGTTTGTTTCTCATATTTTGTTCTTTTATATAGACCACATTTTTTTTGGGTTGACTCAACAATACATTGTCTGAGGTTGCATTTTTCTTCGGCACTCATAATTTTTACTTTTTTATCAATTTTTCTCGGTTATTGTACTATCCCGCCTCTTTGCTTATAAGACTTATGCTTCAGTGGCGTTGTTTCCTATATATTTTCGGGTAGGTCTTATTTTTCAATCTCTTTCAACTGTTCGGATTTCATTGTGGTTTAAATTTATAAATCTTCAGTGAACTCTCTTAATTAGGTCTTCTCTATCAGGCAAAGTAGCCATTTTACGACAAAATGTATTGTATGCATTCTATGGAACCAGGTCACATATTCCATATGCTATGGCGGTACCTCATCGTTGTCGCAGCTGCCCGTGGTTTCCTTGCCTGCCGTAGTCACTTTGCCCGTCTTTCCCCTACTACTCTTACTTTGGAATGGTAACTTAGATTTTTTGATGCAATGTTCATTGCTTCATACCGATAGGCATAAATTTTATTTTACTCCAGTATATGTGACTTGCGAAACGACAAAAAAGCCGGAAATAGACGTGTGTAGAAAGGAAACCAACACTAATAGGTACATTAATGATAGCAAAGATTGTGAGGTAGTATGATGCCTTATCTATTTATAAAGATTATTTCAATTTTACGTGTCTGACGTCAGTGGATGTCAAACGGCCTTTTTCAATATATAAAGACATTTAAATATCACGGCGAACATCATTTAGTGTGAGAACTGTGGAAACGTACTTGATGCTGCAAAGTTTTTATATGTTACATCTAATGCCCGAATAAGTAGAGTAATGCCAGCTTTAGTAATAAAAGTTTAGATTTATACTAATACAGAATAAGATTCCGCATTTATGCGAGACATTTTTTTTAATGTATCAATTGCATGACTATATCGAATCATCATAAGTGTTATTCGTATACTGAAACTGAGACTTGATTAATATTTCAGCACCACTCTACAGGGAATAATTCTGGCTTGCTCTATTGTTACGTGCAATTTTTGGAGCCATCCTGTGTTTTAGTTATCTTGCCAACTTTTCCTTCTGATGCATTTCCAACTTGTTTTATAGCTAGGCAACCCATTTCGCACCGTGCGAATTATCGTTATTAAAATTCTATTTGATCGGATTTTGCAACATTTTTACTTCATTTACTATTTTCCCTTCTACGCAATAGAGGACGTAACCTAACGCATTTTAAATAATTTATGATAGTTTCTCCGATTGGTCCGTTTGTGTGTTTTATTCTAGAACGTGAGAATTAACAATTTTGAAGCTCTCTTTCCGTTAAGTCATCTTACGAGTTGGGTGTGTCCCGAAGTTCTCTCTGGCGTAGAAATTTAATTTTGCCTCGTGGAAGGCCTTTCGCTCATATTGCGGCTTTAAATTCACCCAGAGAAAGTGAACAGTTTGAGTTTTTTTTCGAGTTTCGAACACAGTGGTTGTAGACCTAATTTTGTACGGCTTAGCGTGCGAACTTGGCCGTTTGACCCAACCCTTGCGTACGGAAGAACTCTAATCCTGTATTAGGTATGTACTTACTTGCGCTTTTCCTTTTTCGTGTAAACCTTCGTCCTACCGTTAATTTCTCCGTTCTTAGAGTTCCTTTGGAGGGCGCATTTTATCCAAGGCCCATTCTAGTGTTCTTTTGGAAGGCGCATTTTATCCAGGACCTGTCTTACTGAACTTTTGGGGGGCGCAAGACCGGAATGTTGATCTTTTGAGGGCATATTCCGGCCTAACATCCGAGTACCGAATACGGAGCACGTCTGACGTCCCGGCGCTGGAAAGACCAGGTTGCCGAGGGTGACATTATATTAGTAACGACGTACAGATAAGTGCTTCAATAACTTTCGTACCGTCCCCAGGGGAGGCGGGAAAAAAAAGACTATATATATTTTTTTAGAAATTTACCTTTACCTGTAGATTTAATATTTCAAATCAAAATTTTTGCCACTCTACATTTTTTCTTTTTTTTTTTAATTTTGTTTAGCGACAATCAATATCTTAAGAGACGCCAAAATTTGTAAAATCTGTAAACCCACAAGATCTTGGGGGGTAAATGGATGCACCAAATTTTATAACTTATTTCAAATTTACGCGTATTTTACATTATCCTTTTTTATAAAAGTTTATTTCTTTTTTTTTGTTTTGATCCTTGTGGATTCATTAAACCAACTTTTAATCTATTTCTTTTTTATTTATTTAGTTTATTCTTCTTGCTTTACTTCACTTGTTGGAAGTATTGTTTTTTTACTTCTTTACTGATAGCAAACCTCGGTTGCCCACGTCCGGGCTCTACGAAGGACATTAGTGATTAGAGTAGGTGCCGCCTTCCTGATTAGGTGGTTCCTGCCGCAAAAGCCAGAATCTTTTTTTATATACTGCGATCTACGACCGTCGCCGACTGGGCAAAGCGGCCACGAATGTCCTTTAATTTTCATCAACTCCAGAAGGGCGTGAAAGTTAAACGATAAGTAACTTTGAAACTCCTCTCCTCCCCTACTCTCCCGACAAGAAGGCGTAGCACTGTATAAAAAAAGCAAAAATGTTTAGAATTCGATAGGTATTAATTTGTTAATTATCATCAAGCTTATATCATAGCTTATTCCCAATTCTAAAATTACACATCCTCTGAACAAACACATATGAGATAAAGTAAATTCTGCACAAATAAATAAGCCGTGATCTTGAAAAGTATCACTTGAAAGTCAATAACGGTCAATAACTAAACGGTAACGTACTTAAGTACATCATTAGCGGTTCGATTCGAAGGGTGGGATGTAATGCAAATGGCAACACAGCTTGCGGTAGACATAGCCGTTTCAGATAAACAGATATCGTGACTACGGAGTGACAAAATGATGTATGCGGGTCATGGTAAAGTCCCGTGCACGTACTTTTACATAGGTTTATGGAGACGATTGTGGATTTTAGATCACGAATTTGACGTTCGTTGCGTTTTTATAGACGAGTTCAAGAGGTCCCAATTAGGGCAGATCTTAAATAATTATAGTGAAAATATGGAAATTTGTGTATCACGTTCTGTCAGTTTATACACTTTCCTCACATGCCGTCTTGTCTTTTACTACACGTACGGTAGCGAAATTTTGCAAGCTGTGTACTACTTTTACAATAAATACAATAGGTGGATAGAAATTATCATTTAAATCTCTAAAGCAACTGTACTTATTTGTTAATTATCCCGGGATAACAAGAAATTATAACTAATTACATAGAGTATTTAGTATTGAAATATTTAGCTGTCTGATTGTATATAATTAAGAACATTAACGTTAACTTTATCTAATACAACTTCAGATTGAAGATTTGGCTACCTGCATACCTGGTGTTACATTACTAACGTTTATTACACAGAGTGTCTTTTTTGTATAGTTATAATTCCATTAACAAGTTAAAAAATATTGATGCAAAAATAGAAAACAAAACAAAACATTAAGGAGTGAGTTTTACAGGTTCAGTTATGAGAAATATTAGGAATAAAATGCAAATCTCTTTTAGGTACGTAACAATTAAATATAGCGATAAACAAAATAACAAAGATTCTTCTGAAACAAGGGATGGCATTGAGGATTCAAGAACTTTACGGTGTGAAGTACGAAAACTTTCCAAACCAAACAAAGAATGACAGCAGTGATTTAAATGATTACCCTATAAGAACCGAAAGAATAATTTGGTTCTGTTTTGTTCTTCGTAAGTTGTATTTAATGGATATTAATTTTTGTAGCAGTACCTTTTTGTTACCTCAGTGGAAGTACATTTCTGGGAACATTTCTTTTGTTAATCTGCAACTGAACGATAAAAAGTGATACTATCACTAGATTTCTCATTTTTGGTAGATTTTTGCCTGAAACGATTTAAACATAGAGTTGCAAGGCAACTTGAATAAGATCCTTTTTCAGCAATTCCTAATTTTAATAAAGGAAAATTTAAATCATTGTAAATTACGACATTTGGCATACTTGTTGAAGTTTTTCAATGAAATCCAAAAATGAGGAAATGTGACTTCAAGAAATTTCTAAATGAAATAAAACTAGTCGAGAATGAAATTTATGTGAGGTTCGCAGACTTTAATAACATTGAAGAAATTTTTTCTTCCTTTTTTGTTAATAATCCTCTTCAACAAAATTTAGGGGTCGCAGAAATTCTAAACACAATTTCTAAACTGTTTGATGCAAACCAATCCGAAATCGAACTTGAAATAATTAACATTCAAAATGACGTTCATTTAAAGACAGTAAATCAAGAACTAGTTTGGAAATGCACACATGAGTAATTTTCGATATTTACAAACATTGCTTAAAAGTCTTGACTGAATTTGGTGTTGATCCAATTTCTCAGAATGTGCATTTTCGAGCATGCACCTGTAATAGGGGCATTCTTGCACACCAAAACATCCTTTGCAATTCGTTTATGCATACTAATTCAGTTTTCAATATCAACTAGTACCTATCGTTCTCATGCAACAGTTCCAAGAAAAACATTGGGGAACCTCAAAAAAAGCTATCAATTGCGCCAATTATTATGTTTTCATAATCTCATTGTTAGAAACGATTTTGGAAAGTTTAAAGAAATTAGGAGAGTGGGGATTTTTCCACTGGTAATATCTTTGGGAAAAGCTACCGATCATTTAATACTAGTAAAGCAGTCACAAGGTTATCCCGAGAATTTTTTAATACTTCCCATACTTTCAGATATCTACCTACACCCCGAAAACGAGAGATTGAACTCCTATAAAATTACTACTGTTTGTACAACATATGGGTCTATAAACGCGCAAAGTGTCATTTAAATCGGTGAGTATGACTACTGGTGTTCCCCTGTAGGGCTACGGTCAGAGTCGCTCCGTATTTGGCAGTACATTTTACTCTGCCGTTTAAGCCCGATAGCAGTCTGGTGCGTTCAGCTATGACAATGGTTCAGGAAGAACCGTTGTCTAGTATACAAATTTTCGAAAAATGGAAATTGATCTGCATAGAACACATATACTATTAGACACTAATCCCCTTTTAGAAATCGTAATCTTTGAGGGTCAAAAAGAAATGTGGGTAAACAAAATTTGTGCAGAAAGAGAGAAAAATTGCGAATTTCACACACTTTTCCCTCAATTGTCAGAACAACCTCGCAAGTTTTTCGAATACCTTAGGATGATGTTTGGAATATTTTGGTGTATAGTAAATGAGTAGGAACGATATGTGAAAACACTAAAATTTTCGCAAGTGCATATCTCCCGAAGGGAGGTTAGCAGTAACATTAAGGCTATCATCGAATCTGCATTGGTTATTGGTAGACTGAATTCCATATGAAGATGATGGAGTTGGAATATTGACATTTGAACAGTTTCTTTCAGTGTTATCTGATCAAGAAAAATTTGTTGCAGCTTTAGACGGACTGCCAATCTTCGTTTTTTTCTAATATCTCTAAGATGAGACAGCAAACTCATTAAAAAATACTAATCTTCGTCTTCGTGGGTGGTTGCTTTCTTTGCAGTTAACTTCTCGATTTGTTTCAGTTTTTTTTCCAGCAGCAGTAACTGAGTAATTGCATTGTTCTTTTCTGTATTTTTTTTTTTCACCTCACCTCTAAATTATAATCTACTTCACAAGAGGATGCATTAGCTGTAGGGGCTTTATTTGCTGCTGCATTTTCAGAATCTAATACTGATTCTGTTGATGTTTCTTGGATATCAGAACGCAAATATTCTGTTTTCGGTTAACGTCTAAATAAAGTCCTCTGCCATCGCAGTATTTAGATGGTGGAATATTGCTCTTCATATTTCTAGAATAAACAGATCAGTTAAAAAGTTAAGTTGCTGATAATGCTCTTACAAATGTTGGTTGGTAGCGCCATTGCCTGTTATTCGTTTTGTTATTTTAAGGTACTCCTTGCGAAAATGGTCCCGTAAACTTTGTTTTTAAACGTTGGCATGCAAAAAAATAAAACATAGATAGTACATATCCAGGTGTTAGAATATACTGTAGATTATAGCACATAATAATAACTGTTTCCCGGTTTCTTTCAACGGGGATAGCCTTCAGACCTTTGGCTTTCTCATTAAAAATTGCACACATTATTATAGCTAAGAAAGTTTTTGAGACTTGTGATACAATTTGGAATAGATTTGTGAAACAACAGGTTCATGTCAAATATGCTACAAGAGATTGGAGATGATTTTGAAATGCTATGGAATTTTCCTAATTACATAGGAGCTATTGACGATAAACATGTCTGTAGCTTGGAATACTTTTTGCGAAGTGAAGATGCTTAAAGACGGAGTTACAAATTAATCCAAAGCATGTTGATAGCGTAACAACATTACAAAATATAATAAGGTTAATTAATAAAATATCGATTTACAATTTACTTGAAGTTGATCTCACCTCAGTTTACGCTTTGTATCCCATAAAGGTTGTTCTTAGAAGCTAATGATATCAATTTATCCAAATCCAAATAAAATATTAAAGATTCACAGTACTGGAAAATACGGCCGAAAAAATCAAACTAATTTGATTTCGGTCGGTGGTCGGTGAAAGTTGGCCACGTATGGCTGCTGTGACCATTTACATTACTTAATAAGGGTTTGTTTCTTTGACCATGACCAGCCGTATACGACAGAGTAAAAATACTGCCGAGTACCGGAGCATTCTGACCGTAGCCTAAGTCATATTTGCAGTAATATCGGTATCTGTACGTATCTTTTTGTAACTAATAGTACAAATACAGATGTATACAAATGGAAATACTTTATAAAGTATTTAAAATGATGGATTGAAGTTTTGTATAAATATTTTTAATTCTGTCAACAGACGCGTGGGATTACGACCATAAATATAAATTCTTTATCCGAATACAGGCATATATATATATATATATATATATATATATATATATATATATATATA
>LR736857.1:23615321-23704874 GCA_902654985.2 Oryctes borbonicus | reverse complement strand
TATATATATATATATATATATATATATATATATATATATATATATATGTGCATGCAGCTCCGGTTCGTCTTTTAAAGCCCATAGTTCTCCTAAATGATTTAATTTCATGTCTTTACGGTTGTTAGGGGCAGGTAGGTGTGAACATGATAAATTAACACCTGATGGCGGGCAGCTCACGGACACGCATCATTGTCTGTTTATATGGAAATCAGAATGTTATAAAGAGAAATTGCGTTGTTGTTATACATTTTTCCTGTATTTCGAGGCGTGTCATTATAGTGTATTATTAATTATCGTATTTGAGTATAACGACATCGTTTCGTTGTGCGCACGTACGAGGAACTGGAATGTGATATTTATAGCATGTAGTGTATGGACATACATGGATAAAACCGATCCACGAAATGTAGAAGCTGTCATAAAAAAATCGTAATTATTTTTTAAAGGGTCACTGAGCATTGTAAAACTATTTTTTATTATCGTGTAATTGGTTAAGAATAATGTTATGAAAAACCTTAAGATGTCTTAGCTAACATAGTAATATTTTAGTGCAATGTGGACTAACAGTTTTTAATTTATATAGCTTAAGGATATATTTTTCTTAATGCATGTAGTTGCGGAACTACATACATTAAGAAATCTAAACTGCGGTGTTTTAGGTTGTCAGCATACACTCGAAGGAATAACAATTCTTCAAGTAGAGGAGAACAGATAATGAAAACAAGTCGGAGTTTTGACGTCGATCAATAACTGTAAATAAAACTTAGATATGCCAGTACAATCGTAAAGTCAAGCACAGACGAGACAGTGGACTGCGAAGATTGAATCGGCTCCGAAGAAGGCGAAGACTGTTCTATCGACGAAGATAGTGATGGTGGGATAGTCATGGACTTGTATTAATCAACTATCCTGAAAAAGGGAAAACAATAACGGGGACATATGCATCATTACTTAACAAGCTGATGGCAGAGATTTCGGAAAAACGGTTGCGTTTGAAGAAAAACAACAAAACAGTGCAGCGTCTCACACTTTAGTAATTGCAAAAATTAATAAAGTAGGTTTGAAATTGAGAGACCATCCACTATATTCACCAGATCCGGACTCCAGCCACTTTTTTCTGTTTTCTAAGCTTCGAGCATCGTGTATAGACTTACAAGGAGAGCATGTTGAGGAATAAAACTGAATTTGACAAAAAAAGACCTCTATCTGTGTTGGAAACAGTGAAAGTTTCGCAAAAATAACTTAAATATAATAATTTACAATCCCAATGAGCTCGGCATCCTGTGAAAGGTCTTTGTCTTGCTTGCAGCGGTTGAAAACACACGCCAGAAATACGATCAGCTAAGCGAGATATAGACATTTGCAAAGTAAGTGATGACTTTAATTCAAGCCAAAAGAGAAGACTTCATTTTGTATGAAAATAACTTATGATGATAACATTGAGTAAAAAATGAATAAAGCTTTGTTTTTTGTTTAATGTTTCCTTCACTTTTAATTACTTGATGAAAGATTAGGCAGAACACTCAACTAAAAATAGGCCCATTTTTGAGTCGTGTCTAAATGATATTTACTTTACAAATGGCTATTAATTAAAGTAATTAAAAATGAATCTTTTAGGATATTTTGGCGATACGCCTTGCCACCTCAGTTAAAAAGCTGAAGTTAGGCTTGTAACAATTTTATTGTTACGCGGTCTTTTATTTCGAATAGCAGTGTATATGCACCAATGTTATTTTGATTTGTTGCAATTTTCAGAATTTCTTCTCATTTTTTTATTGCGAATAATTTTTACGTACAAGTTCGACCGTATGAAATTCTCTTCCGTCCATTCTTTTATCAACCTTGGTGGCGATCAGATGTGGTTGTAAAGAAAAGAGATAATAAATTGGCGAGTAGGTTCCAATTATCTTTTCCGAATGTACTTTAATTAAATATATCTTGCAATAATATCTTATTATTGAATTATCTAGTTTGAATTTTATTTAAAATTGTTTTTGCCTAATTTTATATTCTACGGTATCGCTTAACCATTTTTCTTTAGTCTCGTGCACATGTTGCAATGATCTGCCTAAGTTCAATTTTTTTTAATGTTAATTTCTAACGTTAAATAATTATTTTACAGTTAAAATTTCTTGTGATTTAAATTATTTTACTAATTGCCCAAGTTTATTATTCTTTTCTTTTTCTTCTCTGGCTCCGTTATTTATTTTCTCTTTTTTTGTTTTATTTCCCCCCCCCCCCCCTAATTCCCTTTTTTTAGTTTTTTTTTTATTATTTTTTTTTGTATTTTAGGTTTTTTTAAAAAAAAAAACCAAGATTCACGGCACAGCACACGGCAAAGTGGTTCGAGGTACCCGGGAGAAATTCCAAAAGACGAATTCGAGGCGCCAGCAAATACCTGGGATCATTGGTTTTTATTTATTTTTTAACATATGCAAAAGAAATAAATGTTATGATTAAGTTTATGTTAATGACAAGTTATGTATATCTTCCCACAACTTAAGAAGAGGTGCAACAAAGTTTTTTTTTTTTTAGTTTTTTTTTTTTTATAATAAAACTCCTGGCGTCCTTCTCAAAATTTATTTAATTAAGAACTTTGATGGATCTCTGCCACCATAACATGACGCTACTGTAGCTGGAGGCACAAGGTGTACCATTTTGGTTATAGGCTCATGGATACCGTTCAAACTGTATTTCTCAACATTTCAAAGTACTGTAAACCCATACAACTGCGGCCTTTTAAAACTTTCAACTATTTAGGAACACGTCGCAACAACATGTACTCTATTTGGAACGTTGATAACCTACAAAGGTTTGAGTAAACGTTATATTTTAGTTAGATTAATTAATTCCTGCAAATATCTTTACTTAGACTACATTGCATATTAATGTTCGTTGCGTATGTTGATATAAATGTGCTACATTGCTACAATGTTATTACGTTTTCTTGCATAAAGTTTACACCAGCTTGATATTCAACATATTTGCATAACATTGGATATTTTTATGGCAACGTAGCAGAGAACGAAGGTATGCCATAAAATAAAATATTTAATGAGCATAGGTTATTTGTCTTGACAGGGAAATACCTGTGTCAATATTTCTAATATTGGCAACGCGTCTAATAGTCTTCTAGTATGCATATGACCATACATAGTTGTAAATTCTTACATAATGTGAAATTCTTTCTCTTCATTTTAATTTTACTTCGCATTGCATGTCAATCTATAAAAGGAATATAATACTTGCAATTATGCTGAACTTCCTTCCTCATCTTATCAAACCACCTGAAGCTATTAATTAAATGAAAAACGATTTTGTTCCTGGAAAGCATTCTCACAGATCCTCTGTTTTCAACAAATATTTAAATGCATTTTATCATATGGAAAGGTTGCATATGATGAGAAATTAGTACTTATGGATCTTGGATATTGTATCATCGTGCATCAATGAAAGTAGTATCCTGCTTTCATTATTGTTAGCAACCTTATCATTTCGCATTCGTTTTTATTTATTATAAAAATGGTTGCAGTATTTTTTTTCTAAACAGCACGGGTATGGTTTATATATTGCACTGTTGGCTATTTTCTTAAAATAACCGACCAAAAATCAATTTTATGAAATGTTGTACATACCTTGAGAATATATCTGCAATTAAAAATTATTTATGGACAAATCTTCACAGAGGGAATTTTTAATAATCTTATTATGAATCTGTACAGAAAATGGACCCTGTGACAAATGATGTTCGAGATATTTTTAAAAACAAAAAAAAACACGTTTTCTTCTTTTATCTTTAGCACATTTGTTTGGCCAAACATGGAAAAACCAAACACATTTTCGCGGCTACTTTCGATCCTTTATCTAATGGTGTACTCAAAATTTGTATATAACATTTAGTTCTAACCATCAATAACTCTTATTTCTTATAGGCGTCATATTGGATTTTGACACCGTTAGAAATTTTTTTTCTGACGGTGAATACATTTTGAGATTAAATAACGTAGGTAATATAAAAGAGCACAAAATATTTAGAATTGTATCAAGAACGATAACAGCCAATTTTTCTAGATCTTGATAAAACTTGGTCGAGAATGGGATCGTTTACCAAACCATATAATGTCGACAGGAGTTTGAATGAAAACGAAGTATGCTACAAGCGGTAAAAAAAAGGTGCGTTTTTATGAACTTAATGTAAATCTTATATTTTCTAAGCAAATAGTAATCCATCAACACCTATACGTGGAGTGGCATCAGAATTAAATTTGCCCCATACTGGGGTATGGAAATAACTGACTCCGTTACGTTAAAAGTCATAAATTGAGAACTTGACGTAACCCCAAAGAAAAAAATCGTTAAGAGATAAGTCGGGTGATTATGAGGGCAAGCGAAGAGTGCATCATATAGTTAATAATCCATAATTGAGTGTTCTGGCACAATTGCAGCACTACGAGGCGTTGAAACCATAACTTTGGCTAACGTAATATCTTCTAAGTTTTCTATGGAAAGTATTATATATCATATTCTGCAAAAGTGGTAAATAGCTATTTGAAGTCAGCATTCCTTTTATAAAGAAGGACCCTATTATATGGCTATCCAGAATGCCTATCCAAATAATAGCTTTTGCCTTCGTTCATTACAAGTAGGACATTTACTATTTCGAGACCAATGGCGTGACCATCATGACACAAATGGATTATGACGTTTATGTACGACCAATGAAGTTTCATCAGTAAACAATACTTGTTTAATAGAATTTTCATCATTACTGTATAATTAGACCGATCCAGACCTCTCTCATAAAATTCCAGTTTTCCTTATTTATCATCAGGAAAAAAATCATTTAATTAATTTGTCACGAATCATTGGCAACGACATTTTAGGCTAAAATAAAGTTTTAAAAATTCTAATTATTTGTCATACATTTTTGAAATATTGTTTCATTTGTATCAAATTTTTATGTTGTTAGATAATTTTTGTAAAGGAATGAATATGATATTGTTTTGCTGATACACATTAGGCAAGAAGCGTTAACCTCATACCTGAATCGGCTATATAAACCGCTCAAATTTTCGTTTCAACAAACTTCAAGACAAGGACTCAGAAAGGTATTCCAGGGTATTTTCCAAGTCCGTGGGGATACACCATCGTCAGTCTGATGTTGATCACACTGACGTACGCTCTAAGTCTGGGGAGCGTATTACCTTCGCGAGCCAATAACCGCCATTCCCCTATTTTGCTTATTGCGCGCGAAATGTGTGTGTCAGATTCGCGCGCAATAGGCTTAGTCGGCTTCCCTCCAAGTGCTAGCACAGTCGTTTTTTAAAATTTGAGATTTTAACGAAATTTCAAAATCATTTTTAATGTGTTTTGACTCTTTACGTTTTGTAATGGACAAGACTTCTTGTTATTCTTGTTCTCTAAGCAAGCAATAAAGTATTGCGAAAGCTTAGAACTAAATTGAGTCTAGTGTTATTTGCGGCTACGACTTTTTGCTATGGAATTAAAGGTATTATTTTAGTTACGGAATTTTAAGCTAATGATGCAATTTATCATAAATTAATTGAAATTTATCTATTGATAATTAGAACTTGGACACCAAAACCCTACTAGATTAATCGATACGATTAGTGCGTGGAAAGAAATGCTCATATGCCATATGCATGTCATATGCATTGAAGTACGTTCCGGTAACGGCAATGTTTTACCGACGTTGTAGCGAATTGCATCTTTTTTATCTCTCTTTACTCCGAGGGTTTTATTCAGTAAGCATATCTCCAGCAAACGATAATTCCGGGAATATAACAGAAATTTATATATAATTTTATTTTAAGAATAATAAATATTTTAAAATAAAAATCGTCATCGTCATTGGATGAAACTTAATACATGCTATCTATAACAGACGAGAGAACGGACGCTCATGGTTTTTATCTCAAGTTGTTGTAGAAGATGGAGGTGTTTAGAAGCGTTTCTTTAATTTGTTATTTGTTTGTAATCAAGTTCATACTTCAGAAATCTCCGAAGGAAAAGCATATCTCACTGCTTTGCAATATATCACTATTAGGTATAAACAAGTAGGTTTGTAGAATTTGAAACTCTTATACTAAAACAAGCATATTTGATTTTAGCTTGTCGTGAATGTTAAATTCGACCTATATAAATGCATAAATCTCTGCATTAATAACTGCGTGTACCATTTAAAACGACGATAAAGTATACGTATATATTTCACTGTTAAAAATCTTATTCAGGTCATGGATATCAACATTGAAGTTAACAAACACGCTATTTAATATGGAAACGTTTAGTATCCATAAATTTCGTACTTTTACGTGTCGGTTTATTTTTGAGCATAGGGTCGGAATACATATTTCGATCGGGATAACTATTAAGGAAGAAATGGATTAGTGGGTAGTAGTTATTCTCGCAGTATTATGGAGAGAGAAGTTATGATAAGTAACCGTAAGGATTGAATACGTGTGAATTAAAAGATATGGTGGAGATACTCAGTCCTAAATATGCAGTAGGATGTTAAAATATCCTCTTATGCTCATTTTTGAGCGATGAAAGTTATCGTTTTTATTAAAAAACAGTGTAGTAATTTTTGTTATCCGTACTTTTTCCTAATCTTCATTGGAACGTGTTGTATATTTTTACCTTTTTGGAAACCATGAGGTAGATCTAGATCAGGGATAGATATCGACACATTTGGGACTTCAAATACACTCCGAAGAGTGACTGGCATTGAATACTACACTATATATAATTATAAGAATTAAGCAATTTGAGGCTAAATACTAAAAAGAAATTGTATCAAAATATCAAGCACAGCTATCACATTTTCTAATAAATGGCTTTTTTTTTAATTTTTATTCGTATTCTCAGTCTAACTTTTAACTTAAATTTATTATGTAAATTATTTATGTTGTTAAATAAATAAAAAATATATACAACAAAAACGGAGGGTACGTTATACCCGTTCCTCCCCGTTTTTTTCGAGAATAGTAGCAAAAGTAGGCGTCCAGAAATAGCTGGTGAAAATGTCCAACTATGTCTTGTAGAGTACTTAACGCCTTTAATAGCTTTGTCACCCTTTTCTGCTAAAGCAGGGCAAAGTAACTAGTAAAGTTTTATTATTTTCTAATATCTTTAACTTTATATGTATAAATTTGTTATATAGTGAAATTTTCTGTTTGCAGTTATTTAGTAAATAAAAGTCTATGTTTTAGGTACGTTTTTATGCCGATTTTGTGTTCGTTGATTAATTTTATTTACAGCACATTAAAGTTCAGAAAGTCAAATGTGCTCGACGAACTGCCGCAACATTTAACGAAAGGCATCCGGATAAGATCGCATCTCATAGATATGTCCTAAATCGTATTGACAAATTTACTTAGACTGGATCTGTTGCAAATGTAAAATATAAGCCGCCGAGAGTTTTAAATGAGCCGCTGAGAGTTTTAAATGAAGCCGCTCAAGTGAAAGTATTGGGTCAATTCAGGAATTCTGGAATTTCCTTAGGTTCTGTTTATAAAATTACAAAACTTCATAAATTCCATCCTTATATATTTGCAAATATGTCAGGAGTTAACTGTGGTGTATCAGTTAAAGGAATTATACAATAGCGCCATCTTTTTGAGTAGTTAAGGTAATATAGGTTAAGAGAGTAATACGCAGGTCGTGTCGGGTTCGTTGTTTGATTCTCAATGCACTAATATTTGTTCAGTTTTCCTAATAAAAAAGTAACAAAACAAACTGAAGACGATTTTGACAGAAGAGTGGAGTTTTGTGAAGCACTATGGTTATTTTACTTAAATAACTTTGGGTTGATAACACTAAATAACAATTTATACTAAAGCAACAGACGATGTATTTCCAAACGAGGAGCACTGGAACAAAAACTGATGTATCCGCTTTTTATGTTACTGATTGAAATTGCTAGAAAACACACATGCACATTTTAAACTTGCAGATACGCAGCGATGATACTGAATGCTGACGACAGACCACCAACCCTAGCATGTATTAGAGTCTCGAATGAAATATTTAAATAACATATTTGGTTTCAATTTTAATTATCTTAGGTCACTTCAAAGAACGACGGGTATTCAATTGATATATACGAATTAATATATATAACTAGAGAAAAAAAAATCTACCAGGCGAGAACGAAAAGGAATTATAGGAATTTTGTTAAACCCTTATGATGATTTTTAGTGTTAGGCAACTATTATTCTACTTACACATTTTCGTGTTAGTTTTACCACATTAGAATTAAATATGAAAACAGAATTTTAGATTACAAGTAAACTTTTCATAAATACCACAAAAGTAAGCAATCTACATACGATTCATCGTTTTCGTCGTAGGTGTCGTACTGTTCTTATTCCTTCGTAACTTGGCAAAGTACAAAGTACTAATGATTTATTCCCATTTTAATGTGCTAACATTTCTCTTTTCGATTTAATATACAGTAAAGGAAATGTCTCGCCCTCATGTTGCCGATTTATTAGCGATGCTAATGAACGTCTTGTAAGTTTCTTACGTTCTGTGTTGCACTCTGACGGACTTGACAGTATAATATGGAAAATACGGGTTGGGTCACAACTACTGGGCGCATTCTGTTTTCACTTATTTGTGCCTTTTCGCGTTCCACGGACGTATTAATACGCCCGCGAATTGTGAAACCAAATCGTAATGCTGCTTTTAAAAATAATGTTGATTAATATGCTTGTATGTTAAGAACGCATGCATTGAAAAACATGTATGCATGTAAATGTACATACATATGTATTTGCTTGACACACTAACTGAACAGACCAGTGTTTAATTAGACTGCGTCTTATATGGTATTCTAAAATATATGTAGTTTACATTTTTATTGTTTAACTGTGTAAGATACATTTATCATTTTCCAATAATTAATGGCTATGAAATAGTAAAGCCATTAGTAGAATAGGAATAGATCGATATGGTATTCATTAATATAATTTTTAAGTCTACCGTATAATTTAGTGTTCTATATCCAGTTGTTTTTGAATATATCTTTTCTTATATCCTTGGAGGATACAGGGTACCAAAATTTCTAACCATGATTTTTTGCTTGGTTAACCATTTCATTTGTGTAATTATATAAATAAACAATACTTATTTGACAGAACAGAAACATTTATATTGAAGCGTAATAAGTCCTATATAAACTCCTCCGGAATGAATAGTTCCCAGTCAGTATCTAGCAACAGCCATGTCCCATAAGAATATGGACGAGACGTCGGCAGAAGCTACGGCAACGACCCAGTTCCAACTTAACCAAATGTATAAGTTTGTAGCTAGTTTAGATATGAATTTAATTGTTGTTTAATTTAATTGTTAATTGTTGACGATTTGGATTTATGACGATGGACTCTAAAGGCAGACAAAGAGGTGCAGTTATATCATTTAAAAGCTTCTCATAAATGGATACATTTTTAAAACGGCTTGCAGAAAAGTTTCAAGAACTTCTGCTTTTGTAAAAGACGTCAGACTAAAGCTGAATGAGTAAGTACTATGCAGTCAGTTTTTGCTATAATACATAGTTATATCATTTTTTCACTGTCTCCACTATTTACAGGTTTAGATGAAGGTGGATGAAAGTTTGGTTACCAAGTACAGCGAGCCTTACTACTACGGGGCTACAATATTAATTTGCTATGGCTGGTAAATTTCGTAAATAAGCTAATTGTATTTTTAGGGATCTAATGTATTCCAGGAAAATAAACAGGGAATTGTTTAATTAGTGGTTTAGAGACGTATATAGATTGAGAGTCGGCCGTATGGTCGCACTTCGCTTGATCGGATATATTCGGAGCAAAGCGGAGATGTTCGTTCATTACTGAAATATTATGTATTATGTCTCGGCTCTTAACTGTCAGTTGGTTACAGCTGATGTTTTAGTTTTCACGTGTTGCCTACCATAAAGGTAATACGTCAAAACAGACCCAATACATATTTAAGTAATAAACGAATGTCCCATCTACCGTTCCGAACATATCCGATCAAAGTGGTGGAACCATAGGATCATAAGTAGAGCGCAACAAATCAAGTCAGTGCGCTGGGTTAACTGAAATGAACGTGCGCGTTATTTAGAAAAAAAAAACAATAAGAGAATTTATGAAAACGCAAACATAATATAGTAAACATATTACCGAATATGCTTATCTGAGCATATTCGCTGATTCGCTGCATATTAGCATAGCTGAAAAAAAATCTGGAAGTGAGGCCCTTAACACCAGTATCATAGCGGCCCTCCGTTGCGGTATATATATCTGCTTATACGCAGAAAAGATCATTGTACATTTAGCGATGTAATATTTGCGTACTTAAAGTGGTCTTTGAATTTGAATTGTTTCGCAATTTTTTTGTCACGTCGGCTACTGGAACGTAATTGTCGTTAATAATTTTTAAATCTGCTGCAACTTGAGGATTTGGGAATTGCATTTGGCTTAGCTTTATTGCAGCTGCTTCTTTAGCGTCCAGATGTAAATCACTAATTTAATATCTTCAAAATAATCGAATGCTGCTTCTAACCATGTATCCCATCGTGTCGCAGCCAATGCGGCAGTTCCGGTATGTCAGAACACTGCGAACAAAATAGCCGAATACGTTTTAAAGCATGAAGCAGATAAGTTATGTGCAGCAAATTCTAACTAATACATTATGAACAGTTTCGGCAGTACATCTTTGCTGTCTTTTACAGGCTAGCAAATAAGGATGTGACGGTTCTTTCAAGGTTATTGCCCGTGCTTTAATCGATACTACGGATTTGTTTTAAATGTCTGTAGTTTCATCTATAGTTAGCCACAACCGTTGGTTTTTTACTGCGGTTTTCACATAATTCTCAATCTTGTCGGGCACTGATGGCAAATACTTACGTAGCGTTTGCGGACTTGATAGTTCCCACGTTGGATTAAATTTATTCCAAAACTCGTGAAACAGTGTTTGTCCGACTTTTATAAACGGTATATTGCACGCATTTAACATCATCGTTAAGTCACATTGATGAATACGAACCTGTTATCTGCACCTAGATATCGAAATCCATTTACAGATGCTTAGTTTAAATGCGGCTACTTAGAAAATAGACCCGACCGTTCCAACCATCTTGTTGAGTTTGGTTTTGGTAACAGCAATGTCAGTTTTTCCCTCAGTATTTTAATTGTAACGAGCGTGGTTTTTACTAAATGTTTAAGATGCATTGAGCTTTCACTTTTTCAACACTTGTAATGTATCCATCACAGTAACGATGAATCCATTGCATAGTACGCGGATATACACAGATTTGAATATTTAATAAGAAACATGCAATAGAAAAATTGCACAATCAAAATACCGTTTTACATATTAAGGTATACATATGTATGTGTAATAGTGAACGGATGTACATATAACAATGTTGAAACAGTAACCTCTCCGTGTTATCATTAGCAGTTCTCTTTTTTATTGTTTAAATAATATAGGTGAATATTACGTGTGTTCATTTTGAAGGTGCAAAAGCAAGCATATATAATTTGCTTGAAATGGTATGCTAAAGTGAATATAATCGCAACGAAAACAGACACACCCCTTTGCACGTAGGTGTGGAAGTTGTGGGTAGTGTCCTTTAAGTGTTAATGACAGTTACGTGTGTTTCGACGATATCGACAATTTTTAAGAATACCTAATAGACACTAATTATTGAAAAATTGAGAAAAGCCCGATTGTAAACTACCAATTTCACCCTCCACAACCACAGAAACAAATCACCCAAGTTTCATTAAATTCTGAATTTCCGAGTTGGTTATCTTTCCTTGTTAGTTGTTGTTAGTATATGGATAAATTACTATCACCAGTAGAACCAAATAATTATTATCTACTGTAGATAACTGACAGTTGCAACAATCAGAAATAGGCACATTTAACCTAGTTTTTTAAAACACTTTAAATTAAACATACAGTAATGACAAAGTAAGTTATTTGTGAGAAACAAATATTTATATATATATTTGGAAAATTTTAGGAAATTTGTCGAAATTCTAAATTTTTTTTTATAAATTGCGGGTCGTGAATCCGGGAATGTCCCTAGACACTCTTTCGGCAGATGAAAAGAGACGTGTTAATACGTAGAAATGAAAATAACTACTAACCTCAAATCTCGTGACTTTGTATTACATAAACACCAGGTTTATGTCCTTCTTCGAACCTCTTTCTTCTACTACTGAACACACTTATTAAAAAAAAAATTAAACTGAAATATTTGCTCAGAACTATTTAACTTGGAGGAATTGCTTCGTACAACTTGCCTGGACGACAGCTACACCCAAAGTCACAAATAAAATTCGCGTTATTTTTCACCATTGTTCAAATACGTTGTTTTATTCCATAGACACCTATGATAAATTTTTCCCATAGAAAATGTATTATTATTGAAATATATGCCGAAAGAAACGATTTCTACTGTAGCATGATGTAGGGACGCAACTGAGGATGGGATTCTGTGTTTTTTGATGACACTCTTGCCCACATGCAACACTACATATATACATATACATCGGCTATACATATCCCAAAGGTTTTGTCTTAAAAAAATGAAAACGTATTTTCTTTTAGCACTATGCTTTTTCAATCCTTAATTTACAATTTCAAACTAACTTGATTCGTAAATCACATAGAGAATAATTCTGTTTTGCCTTAATAATAACTTCCCAAATGAAATACAATTTCTTAACGAGTCATCAGGTTCGCTAGGAAACCTGCATATCCCAGAGTTTTTCGTACGCAGAGATGATACTTCGCGTGCACATTAGATGACAAACCCTAGTACAATATGAAAGAAATGTGTAGTTTGAAGTAGTAAAAAGTGACGAGAAAACTACACATATAATGTGTAGTAACCTATATTTTTGAAGGTTATCCTTGATTAAGTCACCGTATCGTTAGAATTATTTAGTACAATACCGTATTCATGATAATGCAATATTGATTTTGATAAATACATCTGTTAAAGTATTTTCAAAAGGGTGATTTAACTTTGAAATAAATTTCGCTTTTTTGGTGCTTATTCAACAGTTATTTTTACATTATTAGTATTTCTTCATTCATTGAATAACGTTCGTATTTAAATATTCATTTTTATTACGAATTTCACATTTAATTGGCGTGCCAGTATGTATTAATTCCGCAAAGGTTGTAACTGTGGGTGCAGACTGATAGAATCAATTTCATCAACTAAGACTAGTATGGAATACACATATTTTAATTATAAAATTATTACTTTCGTAATAAAGTAAAATGTTCGTACATATGTACCATGCATATCAACTGTTGCCAAGGGTGTGTTTCTTTGAAATAGTTCTTGTAAAGAGATACTACATTGTAGTATTTCTTAATATCAAAGTATTTTGTTGAGCCCAGTTCCAAGAACATCAATATGCATAATTCTTTCGTCAAATTTTCTATACCCTACATAAATTAAATTATGTAATTTAATTTTATGTATATAGGGGAAGATAGAAGAACGTAGGAGAAGATAGGGAAACATAGGGGAAGATAGAAGAAGACAAGAGATTATAGGAGAAGATAGAAAAAGTTAGGATACGATAAAAGAACACCGAAGAAGAAAACAAAATCATGAAGAAAAACAGAGAAGAAAGTGGTTAGAGAAGATGGAAAGACCAAATACAGAAAATGTTGGACTCAGCAAGAAAACTAAAGGAAAATAAAACGAAACCACAAGTAGCTATTAGGAACAAAAATAATGAATCAGAGACAAAGGACAAAAGATATATTACAGGTATGGTCGGTACATTATGAGAATAGATTTGAAGACTAAGAAGAAAATACTAAGGACAGAGAAAGAGAATAAGAACAAATGGAACACGAAATAAATGAAACAATAGAAAAAATTACGACACAAGTATTGGAAGAAGCGTTAATGAAAGTTAAAACAAATAAAGTCTACAGTGTCGACAGAATAGATTTAGAAATCGTTAAATTCCTGGCAACGAATGGAAAGAAATAATTATAATCTTTAATCACTTTGCCGATGCGCAAAAAAAAAGATTTATTCAGAATATGATTATTACAGAGCAATATGCGTGTCCACTACCAGTTTCAAATTATATACAAAGATTATGGAGAAGAGATTACACAAGGAAATGAGAAATAATGTCGAAGATGAGGAAGCCGCATATATAGCGAGCAAACAAACTAATGATAATATACATATGATTAGGAGTTTCATCGAAAGAAAGATACAGGCAAAGAACTTTACTTCATTTTGTGGACCTAAAAGCAGCTTTTAAATTTAACGTAACCAGAAAATTAATTAAAGTACAAATACAGAGAGTCATTGGGGTGAAACAATCGGATGGAAAAATAGAGCGTCGTTTCGAAATAAAGAGGGGAATAGAACAAAGCGATAGTTTTCGCGCAATAATGGACAGATTATTAAAGAATACAAGATCAGAACAACAACAAACAGCAATAGGAGATAATAGAGCGGAACTAGTTAATATAAACAATTTACTTTATGCAGATGACATAGCATTGGCAGCAGATAATCGCAAAAGGATGAAGAAACTAGAAACTACTTTCTAGAAACGGGAATATGGCAGAAGAAACAGAGAAGTTTAAGCTTGAAATAAAGTAAGTGCAAAACCATGATTACAAAATGATGATGACAAGAACAGCGATTCTGCTATCCATATTCAAGGACCGCGACTAGGAAAAGTATCAACACACGACTATTTGGGAGCCATAATGGCAGAAGACGGAAAGATGGATACCGACCATTTTTGCTCCATCAACATTGACGTATACAAATCTTCGCTATTACAAAAGAAACATGAAGGGAAGATAGTAACGGCAGAATCTCTGAGAAAAATAACTGGGAACACAAAATGGGACAGAGTACACAATAATGAATAAAACGAACATCAAGTCAAGAAGCAGTAATCACCAAGATTGCGAAAAAACAACTTAATTGGTATGGTTATGTAGTAAGGATGGAGCAGTACAAGGGCTAAAAATGTTCTTGAAGCGAAAAGTATAGATAAGAGAGAGGGATAGGAAGAATTGGAGTGAAAGAATAGGATTAGGAGGAAAGAAGGGGAAATGAAAGAATTGATCAAATACATGGTGGAAAGTATAGGGAGAGTGGATCAATGATTGATACTGCGGTCAACACATTCAACGTTCACTATGGGCAATAAGATTTGAGAAGAAGAAGGGATGATACCCTAAAGGATATCGGGTCATTTGAAAAAAGGCCGGGTTATATGTATATATGGCACGCAAGTATAGAGAAATAAGATTGTTAGTGTTTTCTGTACAATATTATTATTAACCCGTAATTGCTCGCATACTGAGCTCAGTGCTCATTTCACAATTTAAGTAAGCATGTTTTAATCTCATACGCGAGTAATGACGGGTTAGCGTTTGTAACATCTTATGTTTCTACTTTATTAAACTGACCAAAGAGTATCAAGTTGATACTCCCCAATTCACGACAAAATTACGGAAAAAAGCATCTACCTCATATATCTAAATACTAATTATAATATCACAATATATATGATGTTCTATTTAAACAAGTACGACCTGTATTGATCATTTCGATCTCTAACGTTCTTTCAATTGCAATTTAACTTAGCTATGAAGAAGGGTCGCTGCTTTGGCAATTTAATTCTTCTCATATAATTAATATTAACAAAGATGTAAACATACTTCGGCCGACTTACTTTTAGTCGACTGACATGTATGCAGTAATACAACCTTATTTTCTTCTCCATTCTCCCTCAACGAGATTTTCGTGATTTGGTATCTACATATGTACGTGTATGTAATCTGCTGCACATCTGTTCAAAAACAAAAAATATTAGCTATAAGTAGTAAATAAAATCATCGTTAAACGACTAGTTTTTGCATAAATATGGCCAAACATCGATGTTAAATTCTTTTAGAGTAATAAAATAAATCAAATAATAAAACATGCTATGTATAACGCCAGCGTGCATAAAATATGCGTTAATATAACTGTGTGAATCAGGAAAGTTGGATTGCGTTCAAGCCTTTCACCGTTCTCATATTGAAATAAAAAGTAACGTTAAACTTAAAGCCTTATGTAGACACTGTGAACCGATAATACAAGTTTGTAATTGTTTGCTTCAAATTTCACAATTAACAATAAATCATTCTCATTTAGAATGATCAATACTGATTATCAATGCTCCGGTTTTAATAATAATTAAATAATGCATTGCACTTAGAGTATTCGAATATTTTGTTATGACTTCAAAAATCAGGAATGAGCTTATCAGAACATTACAGTATGAGATCAATCGGCCTAATTGTTTGCTTTTCCCAAGGATGCAGATGTTCCTTCCTAGTAGCTCTGCATAAAGACGATAAGTATTATTTGATGTTGTAACTATGCTAAAGATACAGTCAATGCGTATTTACGGATTATACAGAAGGTCTGCTCATTGTAAACAATTGACCTTATTTAAGGCGAATTGTTGGTTTACGGAACGATAATTCATTGAGAGAAACCGATGCCCATTATTCTGTTGCGATGTTGGAATACATGGGTAATAGAACGTGTAAGGATGAAGACAAGGTGAAGGCATTATGGTTTGCGGTGCAGGATACTGAAGGAGCCGCTGGAAGAGAATATATTAAGAAAAGATGCGATTGTACGCATTATTGAGTAGTTGTATGTTGAATCAATTATTTTTGTCTGCTAATTGCTTTTTATTTTAGTTTCTATGGGACTTTACGATATTTGCAATAATTATAAAAGCTTTTTGGAGCAAATTCCTGGATGATGCATTTTCATTTGCCGACAGTATATTATTATATATAATATTTGAAGTCGCCGACCCTACGCCTCTACCCCCGTCCTCGGTTATAAATGCGATCCGCAATGGTCGCGAGAGAGATGCGAGACCAGCGAAAACAAGCAATATGGGCAAAAGTAGGGGCCGTTATAGGCAATCTAGACGTCCCGGAGGAGACGCGGGAATAGTTTGTGCGGCGAGCGACATCCTTAATGCGTCTGGTAGCCTGAAGCGATTTTTCGATTTCGTCTCACGACGAGTACGGGCCCGCGAAAAACCCTCTACTCTACGGTGGGAAAAAAGCAACGCGATGAACGGTAGTCGCGTCAGGCTGTCAGAAATACGCGTGAGAAAACGGGAATTTTTCGCTTTTCGCGACGAGAAATTACTTTCCGACGGATCAGATCATCTTTATGAGCGTCCACGATGCGTCGCATCCGAAGAGCTTTTATTCTGAATTAAAAATTGAAATTTTAGTTAACAGCGATGGAACGGTGAATAGATGAGTTTATTAAGGGTACAGGTGTGAAACGTACATGTCATAAGCGTATGCGCTTCGAATCCGTCGTCGGATGTATTTTTTTTTCGTGTTTTAATTATGGCGATATTATTTTTATTATACAAATCGAAAATTTTTTCAACGATTTGTTAATTGAAAAATGTAAACAGAAATAATTATTTGGAAGATATGGTACGAGAAAGAGGCAGGTTGACAGCGACAGTTGGTTCGGCGAAAAATCAATCAATTTGACACTTTCAGGCCAAACTTCTGAAGAAAATGCGTAACCTGAGGCGAGATTGTCAAATGTTGCATGATGATATAATAATAACTACGAATGGTGAGTTTTCCGTATTTCACATGACTAAGTTGTCGCCAGCGTAATAACATACAAAATGGCCGTCCCAACGTATCCAGATTCATGGAATGTAACGTTATTTGAGGTACGGTTAGTAAAATTATCGCGATACAGTATCTAAGCTGTTTTTTGCAGATTTTTTTACTGTGCCTTGATGTTTCGAAAAAGAATATTTCTTTATCGTTGGAGAAAAATTTCTGTATTTACATTTAGAGAGAGAGCTAACAATATATAAACTATATCAAACGCACGTATTTATTAATTACTACATATGCCGCCTTGCTTGGTCTGAAATTTATTTCTAGTTTGCTTTCGATTTTTTGAAATCAAGTAGGCCTTTACAGTTGAGCAAAAACTATTTTCGTTTCAGGTAAAGTACCTTTTGCGTTCACAGAACGCCAAGGTATTACTAAGAAAAGTTCTTCAGAATATAAGACCATGGATATATGCAAAATTTCATCAAGATCCTCACTTTCATTAACTTCATGTTTTTTTTTTTTGTATTGTATAAAACGAACAATCGCATAATAGTAAAGCAAACAATTAATTTAAATTAGATAAACGTTAACTCCTTGAAGTATTTGTTCTAAATTGATCACTTATCTCAGTAATTTGCAAATTACTTGTTCTTTATAGGTTTTTGTGTTAAAACTGTTGACTCTCGAACAGCATTTCCCTAATAAAATGTTGCGGACGTGGGAAACCATCTTATGTTTATGTTATTAAGAAGTTGTACGAGCGATTTCCAATGGTGACAATTTCTGTCAATTGAGTAAAAAAAATTGTGAAAAAGTTTACAGAAGCTGGAAGTGTGCAAAATTTGAAGAAAAAGCTAGTTCATGATGATGACACTCTTGGTGAGAGAATCCATGAATACTGATAATCAATTATCATTGAGAAAGCGGTCTACTGAATTATCAATAAGTAAATCGCACATACAAAGAATTCTCAAAGAAAATAAAATTCTCCGTTTAAACCCACGTTCATTCATAAATTAGAAGCTGGAGACGAGAGCCAACAATTGCTGTTTTGTTTATGAGTTGGAAAAAAGATTTAAACCACAGATGTTTTCAGATGAGTCAACTTTTACAACTCATGGCACCATGGAGGTGTTGGTCTCGTGAGAATCCACATTTTCGTATAGTGACTAATAGTCAGCGGTACAAGAAAGTAAATATATGGTGTGCAATAAGGTACGATAAAATTATTGGCCCATACTTTCTTGACACTAATTTAAACCAACACTCCTATTTGGATGTGCTTGAACATTTTTTTTTTACCTGCCACGGAAGACGTGACTTTACAAGATTTCCATTTTTAACAAGACAGATGTCCAGCTTATTCAACTCGTTTGATTACAATTTTTTTGAATCAGCACCTTCCAGAATGGTAGATTGGACGACATGATCCAATACATTGGCCAGAGAGATCACCGGATTTGACCCTCTTGGTTTACATATGGGGCTATTTAAAACAAAAAGTTTTTCTTCATAATGACATCGACTTATTAAAACAAAAAATTAGGGATGCTGTAGATGAAATTAACCTAATGACCATAGCGAAGGTATACAACAATTTTAGAGTTAGGGTAGAACAATGTGCAGCTCTTGGAGGAAGCCAAGTAGAGTAACTGTAGCTTAATTTTTTTTTAATAAACTGTAAAAATTTGAATTTCAATTCGAACATTTCTATTCACCCTGTTTTCTCATTTAAGATTTATCATGTACTCGTAAATAATAATAAAGATTTTTCTCCTATTTTCAACTTCACTATGATTATTCTGAAAATTGTTGCATAACGCCGTAACTTTTCATTCTGAACAACTTTTCTTAGTAACACTTTGGCGTGCTGTGAATGGAAAAGGTACTTTACCTGAAACGAAAATAGTTTTTGCTCGACTGTAAAGACCTACCTGATTAAAAAAAATCAAAAGCAAACTAGAAATAAATTTCGGACCAAGCAGGGCGTGATCCCAAAATATGAAATTCCAATTCAAAAATTTTTGGTCTATTATACCTATTGTGAACTCAATCCGCGGCACACTGTATATGGAATGGGTTACAACCGCAGATGTAAGCTGCAGTATTTACAGATTGTTTCAACGTTAGTGTCATTTGGTTTGATACAGCTTAACATCAAAGTAATGACATGATATAGAGCACCGCACACAAATTTATTCGATAAGTTTAGGAATACAATTTATATAATAATAATTGTATTTTACTCCAATACAGGAATTCTTCCTAGATTTTTTGTAGCGTCTTGATATTTTAAAGAAAAAATCATTGGGCAGTAGTGCTGATAGTAATTTGGAATAATGTGATTAACCATTACGAAACACAGGTTATTGCGAAGGTGTTCGATCATATTGCACTGTTAACTGCAAGATGATTGGGCGATAGGAATAAATAATAAAACGACAGCACAGCAAAAATAAAAGGTAAATTACTGTCTCACTCCATTAATTGTATATTAGGATTTCGTTTAATAAATTACCAGCTTGACATTTTCATTTCTAGTTAAACCTCAGTTGAGATAGATCATCTTAGGCAACATAGGGGATATGCTATATTTCGAAGAAGGATTTTCCCTTTCGCTAGAGAAAAAATCCAATTGATGAATAATCGTCGAGAACAATGTTGAGCAGTACGATAAACGTCAGAGGTATATTATGTAAGCCATTGCAAAACACGATATTTTGTATTCTTTTTGTGTGTATCTTCGGCTGTTTTGGTTTTTATCGATCAACATCAAAAGAAAGAAATACAAGCACTGCTTCACTTCCGTTTGACTGTGTGACTGGAGTAAATAAGGTATAATATTTGTCTAAATTAAAACGCAATTTTTAACCGATTGGCGAAAAATTCAATTGGCGATTCAATTTCAGACTTATTTCATTTGAACTTTAATATTACGTTAGCTTAGTAGCTACGTTTTCTGTAACTAAAAACAATAGATAAATTTCGAAAGCCTGTTAAACAAATGTGTCAACATGTAGGATAAGTATTTATGGACTGCAATTGCTATATAATATACGACTATAATTAAACTAAATTGAAAAATCTGCAAGAAGAATAGATGTTTCTCCTTCTTTTCAAATATCCCCAAAAATTGTAAGTAATTATAATTCTTCATTCAACATCGATCCATAACAATGCATGGTAAAAATATATTTTAGGAAAAAGGTATCGTCAACAAATGTGCAGAGAGAAATTAATTTTTCTGGTTGGACCTTATATTATAATGCAGAGTCCGACAAAATGAATCCACAACATTACTATCAATAAGCAGTGGAGAAAGGGTGGACACAACGACAGAGAAACTGACTTGAGTACCAGCACAACATAAAGGTATTGGAAAAGATATTTGATTCCTGTTTAACTGTTTAATTTCTGTACATCCGTAGAATTTTCCTTTAACAAGAAAGATCATGAGATCACAGAGATGTAAACATGATAGTAAAAACAAGGTGTCCTAGACAAAATGCACAACCCTATAGAAGGGCGAGTAAAAAATATGTAAGCATTTTAATAACGATATTTTCATTATTTCAGGTAGAATCCAGTACGAAACTGTATTTTATTCGCTAAAATGGTCGTTTGAAAAGAAAAGTATTCTGCGGTAGTTGGTTTATGGGAGTACCATAACCTATAATTATGACATTGAAAGCGAACTGGATATGATAATCTGGATGAAAACCGTATAAGGTAAATATTTGTATTTGAAGCACCTCGGAGAGATTGCAGACCGGAGCATACATATTTTGGTTACGAAAGACTGTTACTATCACAGGAAATTCATCGGTCGCCTTAAGGAATTGTGAGTGCAGTGTTTGATGACAGGTGATAGCTTAGGTTCGCAGCTCAATAGTATTAGATAATCACGAATTCATTTGACTGTAGAAGCATTAAATCTTGTTGGCAATGGGAATTTTCGGTTTCGGGGTTTCGGCTAATCAAAAAAGATGGATAAATGGATTGGAAAAATGCATTGGGTAATGTTTTTAAAAGGCTGATTTAATTAACAATGGACATGGTAACATTATTAAACGTACCACATTCGACCATTTGAGTATTAGGGGGCGCTATCGCAGCGTTCGGATTTGAATGAAAATCTATTGGGTTGGGTAAACTGCCTCTGGTTTCTGTAACTGTTTCTTGTCAAACCTTTAGGGTTTGGGTTTTCATCTCTCAAAAAAGATGGATAAATGAAGTTTGGAAAAATGCATTGGGTAAAATTTTGAAAAGGCTGACTTAATTGATACTTAGCATAGCAACCACCATATTCGATCATTTGAATATTAGTTGGCGCTTTCACAGCGTTCAGATTTGAATGAAAATCTGTTGGGTTGGGTAAACTGCGTCTGGTTTCTATAACTGTTTTTTATCAAATCTTTAGGGTTTGGGTTTTCATCTAGTTTTCTATATTCGCAGAAGCTCGTCTATATGAAAAAGCCTTAACCTTGCTCATTTCTTTGGGAAAAGAATTACTAATAAAAAAATATGTTCTAATTCTCTACCTTTACTTGAGATTTGTTGTTTGTAGGATCCCCGTACATAATCTATCCTAAATGGAATAGGTTATCATGGACATCCACCTTATTATCAAGTATAAAAATGAATATGTCATCACATTCATGGCGAAGTTGTTTCGTCAAAAAAAGTCAGCTAAGGAAATTGGAAATTTTATTGAAACGATATTTAAATTTGGTAATTTAGAATCGGTCACAATTTTGTACAATTAACTTTTTTCTAATGCGCCGTCTCTCTATTGCTTATTCAAAAATTAAGGAATTCCAAGGATCCCTGTCTCAGCAGACACTATTTGAACAGTAGCAATAGGTATATGTAAGATTTTCCTTCCTGAGGCGATAAAGTTGTAAAAGGATACAGAAGAATTGTATGCATCTAATCATGTATTAAATTAATTACCGATCATGGTTCAGTTTGTTAATTACATTGAACAATTTATTATGCATTGCATTGCATATAAAATCCTTCCTGCTTGTTCGCCGCTTTTTGTTCTAGTACAACTTGCCGCACTTTCGTCGATCCTTTTAGCAGATTACGAACCACTGATTTATGGCGTTCCGTGAACCATTAATTACTTTTATCGCCGTAATAAGATGCAATTAAGATTTTAAGCCATTGCGGTCCGCGATAGGTATTATTGGATTACGTCCCTTGTCCTATCTAAATATTTATTAAATTGACGCGTACAAATGTAAAATTAATATAAATTGCAATAATAACGTAGATATCGCCGACTTCGTTATTCCACCAAGAGTTTTTCTTTGCAGTAATCCAAGCAAATCCACTTCGCCTTATCTAGATGCATTGGCAAATGCTGGTAAGAAATTATGCGTAAAATTTTTAATGACTGTTTGAGGTGGTCATTGCTAGTACAAGTTAAAAAAAAATGTTAAAACGTATCGGCAGATATTTTTGATATTGTAAGCGGGTAGGCAAACATGTTCTTTGATTAGAAGGAAGACATTTCTTAATTAAATTGCTTATGATTTTCATTTTAGATATCCATATTATCATTTTTCTTCGTTCTTATATTCTAAAATTTATCCAATTACCCAAACAGACATATTAAAATTTCGATTTATATAAGAACATTTTTCAGATAAAGTAGGTTAAATGTAGGCTTTCACGATCGTTGTCTGCTGTAGAATACTCTTCCGGGTGCTGCCGTGACGTTGAGTTTTCACTCACTCGCTAATCATACTGTAGGCTTCTTCAGAATGTTTCTAGTAATGTAGTTGTCTCCATTGTCGTTCTGCTGTGTGGTATGACTGCTTCGTCGGTGTTCTCGAAGAGTTAGCCTTCAGGAGTTGCTGATCTTGTATCCATCCTCGCCATTGAAATTATTCGTGTTCTCCATAATTGTTGGTGGCTGTCGCTATTACTTTCATGCTGGCATAGTAGTAGTCTCCATTTTGACAAATGTCCTTAGCTGCTGTGGATTTGTTTGCATGTCCAAGTTTTACAAGAACTATTAGACGAGATACATCACTGTCTTAAGCGCAGAAGAGAATTTAAAAGATTTGAAAGCGCTCTGTATGATTCATGGTCAATCTGCACTTTTGCATCTCTTCAAGATACGTCTAAGTATTAAGACAGCTAAGACAAGCGATATAATAATGAAAATAGGAAAACTCCGAAGGAAATATTTATTAAATGAAAAAATACTGAAGACAGTTTTCATAAAAAATCGAGGTTTTCGAAAACTAATTAGAATTATAGGTTTTATCCCTCAGAAAATAAAATTGTGGTTTAAATTGTTAATATTTAAAAGTCATGAACTGTCGATAATAATAATGCTTCAAAGACACGAAGAGACGCCGATACAGAGAAATACCACAAAAAATCTTACTGCCGACTATGTAAGTTAATCACTACTGTCCTGATTGGAGAGACGTAAGTGCGATTCAGGGGTTATTTACCTTTGTTGCTTTTGATAGCAACATGTGATAGAATTTTACATCCCTTGGCTAGGCCTCGATCTACAAACAAAATCCTGCACCATAAAAGTGCACTTACGTCGCTTATGACATAAATAAATATTGAGGACAAAACTTTGTTATGGAAACCAAATATAAGCGTTACACATAAGAATGAGAATATATAATTAAATACTCTCATCACTGAAAATGTCGAAATTAATTGTTTATCTACCTCTACAGAGGTCTGATTAGCGATGTCTCAAGGTGTGCGAGGGTAGCAAGGATCGACTAGTGGCTATCAGACCAAAAGAAATAAATAATAATGATATAAGCTACCAGCATTTACCATATATACACTCGTGTTTCACCGTTTACGGCTCCTGAGTAAGTCTTCGAGAAGTAAAGAGACAAATATCCATCAAAGTCGGTGCGGTGTATGTAGTATGTATACAATGAATTTAAGAAATACTGGCACATTTTAGTAAGAAGTTAGTTGGTGAAATACGACAAATAAGGCTTTTAAAATAACTTGTATCCTTTGCTTTAAGCCCATTTCGGTAGGTATCTGACAATCACATCTTAAATTTTCACTGGCATTAGAAAATTATACCTCGTGAAGGCATTACGTTGAAAGCATGTAACATGTTCATAAGTATTGCTGTTTAAAAAAATTAACGGAAAATTGAACAGAGAAAGAAAAATACGTCATTGTTATCAGGAAATCTCAAGTTGGGTTTGCATTTCAAAAACCCAAAGAAGAAAAGCTGTTGATAAAGTAATTTAACATTGACACATTGACTAGCGATTTTTGAAATATTAAACATGCCCAAACCTGTACCAGACATTTGTTTTTGTAACCAAAAAAAAATTGAGTGAAGTCTGAGATCTTGGATTTGATAAATATTATCACTTAACTAGAGGTCTAAAGTCAAATAAAAATTCTTCAAATGGAATTCACGTTGACTAAATGAGGAAGTACTTCAATAATGTTCGGAGAGCTTTTAAGACTGTTTGCCAACTATTACTGCGGTATTCCATTACTGCAAACGGTAATAACTCTTATTAAATTCATTTAAAAGAAGTTAAACGATCGCATAGTCGGAAATAATCAACTCAGGACGAGGCAAAAAAATAGTTAAAGCGCACCTGAGTAATTTTAAGGACTTAACAAAGTACGGTCGTAAGCACATATAGGCACGTTTCATTTCCGTAGAAATCTGAAGTTCAATAAGTTTCAAAGCCGACGTTACAATACAATTAACGCGTGGCACTACTACTTAGCTGGTACAGTTAAAGCGACAAGCTGTTTCCTCAACATAGATAGATATGAATTTTCAGTATAACATGCGTGTGGTCGCTTGTATGGTAAATTCATGTGTTATATATGCATACGTTACGTATTTGACTTAAGTACATTCATTGTATCAATATATATATCCATTTTACATTCGAGTGAATGCCAACATAGCTGGCATTCTAGGAAACTTCGCTCTTCGAAATTGTAGAAGGTATTCTACATTCTAATACCAACTGTGTAATAGTGGGACACCTTTGTTTCAATTCTATTGTACTTAAAACCTTTTATAACATATTCGCATATAAATGTCTCAAATAATTACTTGGCTTAAAATAGATGTTTCATAATGATGGTCTGAAATGTTTGTATTATAGATTTAAGAATTCGTGTATAGAGTACAAGGCCTACTTATAGAAAAGGTTACATTTTAAATAACTGGTAAGCTTATTGTACAATGATGTGTGTAGTTCAATTATGCATGCTTCACATGCTTCATTTATACCTAGTAAGCCTGCAGAAACGAGTTGCGCTTCACGAAATTAGAAGAGACTAGACAGATTCGTGTTTATTTGTCTAATGAAAATGGGTTCGTGTTGCCTACTGGTTTCCAGGAGTGTCGATAAAACCCGAGTCTGTCTAATCTCTGTTAATTTAACTAAGCGCACGGAAAGTATACTCGTTTCTGCAGGTTTAACACCTAGCGTATATCGGCCAAGCTCAGGGAGAGATAAGATGCAGTAACTCAAGTGAACGACACATACATATATATGTATACGTCTATACCAACTGCAAGTAACTGTTGGGCGAGTGCATTAATTTGTATGTTCGTCAATACAGAACAGATAATAGGTCAACAGTTAATTAAATCAACATAACCATTAAAACGTTAATGTATTAGATATTACGTTAATAAAAGGTCGCCATTTATAGTTATACTTATTACTTTTTCCAAATATCAGTCTGGATATCTGGTCCTCTGTTTTTGACAAAAGGGAACAGCAAGAAGTCATTAGGTGATAAGTCGGCCGAATACGAACAGTGAGTAATGACTCACTGAATTGAATTGAATTAATGAATTCAATGTTATTCTCCTTTAAATAATTTGTTCGATGTGTTGTGTGAGAACTGGCGTTGTCGTGGTGAAAGACGATGCGCCAATGTTTGTTGATTCTTCTAATTTCATCGAAGACTTGAGGCACATTGTTGCATATCAATCAGCGTTTTTCGATCTTCAAGAGCAACGGTAGCAATAGCTTTAGACCACTTTGGAACACCCAAACAGTGGATTATTGTCTTGTTTCTGGTTCGTATGAATATATCCAGATTTTGTCGCCTGCTACGATACTGTATACGTTGGCAGAAGCATTGCGATTTTATTTTTGAAGCATTTCTTTCACCATCTTAAATGAGCCATTTTTTGAGCTTTGGTTAAATTGTGTGGAATCCAATGATTGCAAAGCTTATTCACTACTAAACGCTCATGTAAAACCGTTTGTAATTGACTTTTACCAATGCCTAAGGATACCTCTATCTCTCCATATGCACAGCATTGATGTTTGCTGGAACAACAGCAGTTTATGGACGACCTTGACGAAATTCGTTACTGACACTAATACGTTCACGCTTAAGTTGTGAAAACCAGTTATAACTGTGGTTTCGGATGGTGCTTCATAATCAAAGGCAAAATGAAGTCGATTGATGCATTGTTGTTGAGTTAAACCACTTTTAAAATCGTAAAAAATCATCGCACGAAAATGTTGACGAGAAATGTCAATTTTTTTCACTACGTTGATTTCTTTGAAACGCTATTAATACTAAACTACGCGCCCTACTGTTTTTTTGTCAATGGTGTTTGTTACACTAAACTAACTAGTGTCTGTGCCGAATATACTTTCTACAGTGACTACAACAACTTACATTGACGAATTCGTAAAATTTACTTCATAAGATTCTGTATCTTCATTGAATCTAAAACATCAATCACGACATTAACAATGTTTTTTCACCCAAATATGTGTATTGTCAACTATATTTTTTATATAAACCATTACTTTATGGCAGGTTTTTAAAAATCTTCCTACAATTTTTCAATAAAGTATTATTTGTAATTATCTTTAAACGTTTCTCCAAGCCAAGCAGATACAATTTTGTCGATACTTGAAAAACACTTTACTAATTTTAGATACTCTAGGCGCAACATGAACGAAGCATGTCAAGTTTTCCATTGTCATGAAAGGCTCATTTACAGGATATTGTGGGATGAGAATTCAACATTGCATTGTAAATAATGATTACTGCCCCTCACTAAATGTAACGCTGGAGGAGTACAAGCAAATGTTAACCAGGACATATAACCCATAATAATGTTAGCGAATTCTTCGTAGTTTGAGCGCGACAGTTCGTAAACAGGACTTGCAAATTTGCATTATTATTTTTCATTGTTTTTTTTTTTACAAAAACTCTTGTTAAAGTATCAATAAACAATATGATAAACAGATACTTTTAAACTGATACAATTTAACAAAACAGTAAAACCTATGGATGTACATACATAACAATCGATGCCATCTTACAGTCGATCCTACAGCCACCTTGATATTTTTGTATGGTGTATTAAGGTAATATCTTCGCTCAGAAATACTTTTATCGGTGATATTCTAAAAAATTTATCTTAAAAATTACCGGATGTGTGATTTTAATTTTACTGTTTCTGATTTTTGTAATACCAAACATAAAAACTAAATTTGTACCTGCAATACTTCACTAAAACTGTACTCAAAGAGTAAAGCTATCATTATCAACAGTAAAACTAGATTGAAACGAGCACCAAGTGCGAGTGAAGTATTGTGACAAGAGTTTTAGTGGTAGTCTACATTTTTAGTGTGGTGACGGTCCAACGAGGTGTAGCAGCTTCCTATTAAAGTTTGTCATAACTTCAGGAGCTCTTTTAGTGTGCGAATTATGTGTGGAAAGTGTTCCATGGCCTTGTTACCTTCACTCCCTCGTCGTAAAGGGAGAGGCGTAGTTAAGTAGCCCAACTGCGAATGGTAATTCGAGAGTGTACCGGTCGCACGAAGAAGATTTTATGACTCTAACTCTGCCCAATCAAGCACATGCCTTCTTATCACTGGACCACCGAACCGTATGAATCATCAAACAGTTTCTCATTACTTCAGTGTAGGAGCACACTGATATAGTTTGCAATGCAGGTGGTGATAATCCTGCAACTGAGTGTTAGTTTCCGTTTCATTTATAAATTTCGCGTCGATTTCTATGCATACTTAATCTAAAACCACATACTCCACAATCAAATACGATAAAAGTATCAAATTTAGGTTATGTTATGAAAAAGAAAGTTATTGCTGCCAGTTGTCAATATATCGTCGAAATTAGTGCAATATTTAGCACTAACTTATCGATTCTTATACGCATTTCGCACTATCCTATATACATGCTACTTGAATCAGTAGTAGCCTAACCTAATGCTGTTAGACTTCATTCACATAGGGTAGTACCAAATTAGTGCAAAATTACCGCCACATTTCGCACTTATTTGACAAACCACTCCAGATGTAGTACTGAGAAACATGTATCGCCTCTTCGAACTCAATATGACGCAAATGTAATTCACAACATGTCACCTTTGCAATAAAAGCAATGTTTGGAAATTTTTAATTTAGTATTTTTTCCGTGCTGATTTATACCTAAATTTAAATTATATTATGTCATAACTCTTACGTTTAAGATCCGCTAATTATAGAAAATATATAGAAAACGAAAAAACTACCCTAAGGTATAGAATATTCCGAATGCATGTGAAAATCGCATATAAATAATGAATATTTAAATTTTGTGTGCGGTGGCATGTTCTAATTGCACAACTGTTTAATTACACATATATACTCTAGTCTGCTTAATAGCTTTAGTGTTGTAGAGGTATACCATACGTTCTTAAAATAGCGAAATTATGGCGCATATTATCCTTTTACGGCAATGCATTGAAGAATTTAGTACCGATTACCGATTTTATGAACGTAATAACGCGTCTGTATATCATCGTTCATATTTTTGTTGATCATTTATTTACAGGATGCGAAAGATTAAATATAGATAATACAATTAGAAACCAAATTCATTACTGGATTATGCGCTTACATAAGTAATAATAATAATAATAATAATAATAATATATTTTGTTCCATGCTTATTTATAGAGTATAGTCACAAGGTTCCCCGACACCTGTTTTCATATTTCTGAACTCGTCAATTTTAGTAGCGTAAGATGTACCTATAGAGTTCACTATATGCAGTCTGGATAAGGAATAAAATTGGCTGCCCCGCACGCAGAAATAATAATATGTAAAGAAATATACAAAGATAGTTCACTGAATTGACGCTATGTGGCGAAATGATCGCTCGGCGTATATTTCTTGAGTTGAATATTTTGTCGCCGCTTGACCATTTTAAGAACCTTTTTGTGTTCGTAGATCTGGCAACGTCCATTTTAATGAAATAACACGTATTAGTGGTAGAATCGTAGATTCGTGTAGATAGTATGAAGTAAAAAGGTTTTAAGGAGATATTTGAGCTGATTAATCTTATATAATTTTTTAATTATGTAATTAATAATAAAAGTGAAACCAATAGTATACACAGAAAATATTAAATTAGTTACCATTGAGGATTTTTAAATTTGATTTATTATTTACAAGAAGTGTTTAGCTTCTATTACCTTATCACAAAACAGATTTCTATGATACTTTCGCAAAATGGTATTGAAGGATCCCTCAGTACTTGCTAACAAGGCGAAGCAATGGTAACAGTACGAGAAAAACAGTAGTTTTTGCTAATATGGCAGTTTGGAAAGAACGTTCTGTACGTGCGGTATCCTGTCGAATTAAAAAATGTTTAAATACTAACATGCGAATTTCTGTAATTTCGAAATCCGAAAATTCTAAATCTAATTTAGAATTCTTCGAAAGCTAAAGGTTTTAGATGCAGGAGGCGTGCATTTTCTATCGCTGATCATATGCAACAAAAATCTCAAAGAAGAGACTAACTTGGAAATGAGTTGCAGGAGCACCTAGGAACGTACAGGAATACGGAAAAACTTTTCATTATAGCAGGAACAGATATCAATTCCCTCATATCAAATGGAGCAGCCTGTTTATTACGAATTCTATGTATAACTTACTTAAATTGAAAAAAAAAGTTGAACGATGTAAATTGTATTAACTTTGAAAAATAACAACCCGATTGAAATGTGTGCAGCAATATAAATTATTAAATCTGGACATTGTTGGAAATTCCAAATTTTAGAAAGGTTAAATGTAACAAATAGAATAAATAAATGTGCAATAAATTAGATTAAAGTAACAAATCCTAAGGCTAAATTTTGCTTAATTGCTATGTTCCATGCTTATAGGTGTATCTGAGTTCCAACAGTGACTATGACTGATGTGGTGGAGTCCAGCAATAAAGATATTTTGAAATTCCTGTAATTGACTAAAGCACGATAGCATTGGTGGAATAAGTAGAGATTTTATAAATTTTATAAATCGTATAAACCCACAAAGTTTCATTTAAATCGGCGAGGGACACTTACCTGTGTCCCCTTATTAGTAAAGTTCCCTACTTTCAGTGCGCTTCAAGAAATTAGCAGAGATTAGACAGAATCGTGTTTTGCTGACTCTCCGGAAAGCGAGTAGGCAACACGAACCCATTCTCATGAGATGAATAAACACGAGTCTGTCTAGTCTCGGCTAATTTCGTCAATCGCGCGGAAAGTGGCGAACTTTACTTATTAGTGCAGCATTGACACAGGTCATTTAAAACTAATAGAAGAGAGCGATAATTAGAAATTGATTTGGTGTTTTTTACTTGCAGTATACGTTGTATACAGGTACCTACAATTTAATGTTAAAAGGAAAACGAAACCAGATGCGATCATTTCTAGATTTCTGCGCTTTTAGATGCATGTATAGATTTCTGCATTATCATGTGCAGTTAGAGGATGTCTTTCTGTTTGCCCCTAAAATTAACTGAAATCAATTATTCTGTGATTACGTTTACTCTCTACAAATAATCCACAGAATCCACACAAATCTACTTTTAAAATCGGAGCACACAGACTGAGGCCGATGTCGGAGACGTATGAAATCAGAGTTATTACCCAAAGAAAACTGAGAAAATACAACGATTACGCTTTATTGCGGGATCTTCTAAAATTTAAATAAGTTATTGAAATGTGTGTTAGTTACAGGTAAACAGCTTAATTTTCATAACTTATTTAAAATTTAGAAGATGGCATAATATTTTTTTTCCGGTATCTCTCCGTCCAGAAGGCGCCTCCGGCATCGGCATCATGGTTTCTGTGTTCCGATTTTAAAAGTGGATTATACCCGCAAAAATGTGTGTCCAAATAATAGGATGGTATTGGCTATTTGCAAGGCGCTTTTTGCTATGGTGTTATATCCAGGTCTTAGTGTCAATTATGATTTTCTACATTATCTACTTAAATATAGTTTTCTGTATTATCTGCCTGTTTTTTACACTGTTCTATATTTTGTATGCGCTTGCCCAATAACTACTATACCTACTATACATTTCCCCATCTTCCATTTATTATTTTCATCATTGTCGTCTGTTGTTACCGGTAATAGAAGTTGTTTACAAGTTAGTGCAATAAATTAATGCTACGAAAATTAGCACTCGTCGATCACTACACAAATCCTTAAAACCTTGGTTGTGAAAAAAAAAACGATTAAAAAGTACTTTTAAAGAAAAGTACTCCGTATTACAGGAGTTTTGGTAAAAATAAAGATGGCGAATTGAAATCAAAAACTTCCATGACCCTCCAGAAACTACAATCTATCTGTGGCCCAGCCTTAGAAATTTTATGTCTACTTTATATCGGTGAGTAATTATGAGTATGTTTGTAGTAATTTGTAGACTTCCGTAATTACGATTGTTTTAATTGCTTTGAAATGAATGGTATTCAAACTTGTAAAATAGTTTGATAGACGCCATTTCGATTTTGAATACTGATACACTTACGAATTTAGTAAACGATATCAGAGCTTGTGGCCAACACAACGTAAGGAAGGCATGCAGTTACTTTTGACTTGAAAGCGTAACTGTGTTTTACAAGTTAATTTTTTTAGTAGGTAATTGTGTTTCGTTGATTATTGCCAAAGTGGGCGACATACACAGGTCATTCCCCTATAACCTCAAATTTATTTCTTGTTTTGCAGGTCTTCCTTATATTTCATAATGCTCTTCAAAGAAAATGAAGTAGTTATGAGTAAATTGGAATCATTTGTAGCTGCTAATGTGTAACGGAAACAATTTGGGGGTAAGCGTTTTTTTTTTTGTTGCAACTTTTAGATGAAATGGTAGTTTAAATTTACGCAATATTATCAAGATATGACAAGAAAGGTATTTCCCAGCACAATATGGGATTAAGCCTAGAAATAAATCAGATATACTTTTTTCATCACCATTTGCGGATAGCTACTTACTTTGATTGTAAGTAAATGTAATTCATTTAACAACAGTATCTATTAAATTGTTGTAGATACGTAAAGTAAAGGGTTTTTCATTAAGAGCGACACGTTTTGTTTGTCAAAGAGAACAAAGATTTCCTAAGAAATTTAACATTATAAATTTTGAATTCATATCGTCTGATATTGTTGATAATTTTTATATCTTAAATTGTTGAGATTTTAGTAAGACTATTAACGAAACAAATATCAAAAATGTACTTCTTTTTATCTTATATACTGTATAATTATTTCAACTATTGGAATTGCGCCTGAAAATAAAAAAATGCTTTTCAAGGTGAAATTAAGTATATACCATGCCCCATGCCTATCTTCGTAATTCATAACTAATAATAATCAATTGTGTATAAAATTCAAAATTTCGATTTTTTTTTTTTTAACTGAACAAATACTTTTGAACCTTGATTTAATTGTCATATGAAATATTTTAGCTTATGTGAAAGATTCATTCATTATCTAGGAACTGTAGTAAGCTTCCCATTTTATAAATCAAAACAAATAGTACAGCTTTCTCTTCAAAAGCGTTTAAAAATATCATTAGCTGACATTTTTGCGTATTAATTGTGAAAACTAGAAAATGACAATCGCATTCACTTAATTTGGATCGCCTGTATTGTGCTACTATATCCAAGATCTTAATTTTTTTAGAGAACAAATTCCACATACTTTTTAGGTATTTAAAATAAAGCACGCATATATAATGTGTCCACCTACTGTATGAGTAGTGGATAATTTCTTCTCTGAGCTTTTGAATACCTTTATTCAACTTACATTAACTTTCATTAATATACCCGACACCTACCAATCTTAGTTTTTTAAATAATAATAATCACGCTGCTTAGGATCAAAAGTTATTATTATACTTTAGAGAGGTGATTTATATTTTATTCCATTCAGTATTTCTTAAAGTTTTCAACAAAACATTCGTTTCTGTTGACCTTTTACACTGATTTTTATAATAATGCACATGTTGGTGTTCTCCGATATCTTTACCGTACTGTACGGTGTAACAGCTTGCACGGTACGGCTGCACCGAATTTTTACGTATAAAGTGGGGACAATTTAAATTATATAAGTAAGCTGTACGTATTCTTTTCTGGACACGATAAATAATAACACCGTTTTGTGTATTACTTTAACTACGTTTAATACCAAGCACAGATTTGCACGTGCTTACGCACCGATACAACTCGTTTTTTTAATGGATACTCCTTTCATCACCTTGTGGTGGGGTATTTTTTAAAGAAATATTGCCAACCTACCAATGTTACCAACTGCATATTACATCTATAAAGAAAGATAATAAGTAATAAATAGAAAACTATATAAACATAAATATAAAACTATAGATAAACAAAAATGAAATCTAAACATAACAGCGTCTACAAAATGGCTATCGAAATCGTCGGTGAGTTTGTTTCCCGCTATTTGAATTGATTTAAATGGAACAGCCTGTATATTTTTTGAGTTGTATGGAGAAATTGTTCTTTGATTTTCTCTTTTAGACATTTCGCTATACCAACAAATGTCTTATTTATACTTTCATCACTCAAGAACAAAAAATTCTCCAAAAAGTTTGATGTTTGCATTCATGTTGGTGTTTTTTGATTTGTATATTATGGAAAATATGCTGGAGAAAGGTAGAAGCAGAGCTGATGTGCTGGGATATCTACAGACAAAACTCATCATTTCTATAAGTGGTATTTAGTTCAATACAGATATACGTCTTTAATGAAATTATTAGTAACTTTGTATGATTTCTTTCTTTTAATCCAAATCCAATATCGCCACGCTGTGAGGAAAAAAATCTTGTAAAATTAACAAATTTTCAGAGGGTAGGTACACTTAGCTTAATAATTAGGGATATATGGAATCACTTCTGAACTCACAGTCAACCAAAAATCTCCACAAAGTCACTAATAAATAATTATCTAATATTGCTAAACCAGAAGTGAGCGCCGTCGCTTAAAAAAGATTTTCAATTGTAGTAAATGTTCAAATAACATTAACGCACAATTGCGCACGCTTCTTGGCATTGTGAACTACCAAAATCCTGCAACGCCAAATAAGAGTACTAAAAGTAAAAGAATAATATAAGTATTCTTCGTTTTTCAAAAGATTTTAAATGTCACCTATCACAGGTCCATTTTCTCTCACAAGATCTAAATAATTTTGCCAAATCTAAACCTACTATCTATCTCCAGTAATAAGCAGGATCTCTGTGGTGAGGGTCGAAAATGAATCGGCCTGCAGATATCTAGTACAATCTCAAAACATCAATATAACAAGAAATATCTATAAACACATTGACTTCGTGCAAAAGAATTCTAATTCTAGTGAAAATAAGTAATCGCGTTTCCGCCACAAATAGAAGTAAAAGTGTGTTGCATCCACAACGTTATAATGTGTATGACTTCTTTTACAATTGATGAAGACAGAACACACATTTATCAAACTCATGCGCCGCCGCTGCTCGTGAGTTTAAATATGAATACAATAAAGCGACAAAAATGAAACCTGCGTACATTAGGCGACAAAGGTATGAAGACAGTTACTGTTTTGACCAAGCATAAAAGATACTATCTAATTTATTAAGTGGTGAATTCTGTATATTCTTCAAACGTATTCAGTTATGAGTGAGAAGTACGGTATGTTTATATGGTAAAAATAAAGCTCTTGAGTATGATGGACTCCTTTATTTACTTCTTTATAATCAGATTTTTTAAACACATGTTTAGCTCTTAACTTTATATGATATGAAGAAAAGAAGTTTTCTTCAACATATTGACAATGATTAGAATCGAGTTTAATGTGATCTGAATGCATTTTATTTTGCAAGTACTTATTTTGGGAAACAAAAAGCTAGTTATTATATCGACACTAAATAAAGCCACTAACAAAGCTGGAAAGGAGAACGATTTAACTGAATAGAGGCGGAAGATTAAACTTTATGCGAGGTTCCTGACCTGAACTTTAAACTCGCCAACACGGCCACAACAATACAACAACAACAAGAACGATAACCACGTACCCGTACCTACTACTATACGTTTTTATTCTGGTGTACACAACACACAGATCTGGTTGGCTTTGCAAAACCGGAGGCGTCGATATTGCATTGTGATTTATACAGGTCGTACGGTCCGTGGAGGCTGGGACAAGGCAGTGACCTTCTCAAGGCCTCCGCGGCCGATCGGGCAGCGCATTGCAATTGTGTGTGTATGTGTGTGAGTGTACTCCTTCGGTCTTGTGAACGTGCGTGTGTAGCGTTGTTACTCGTCGACGTCGTCCTGCAGCTGCCCGACCAAACCGGTTCGTGATAAAGACGTACGAAGTAAGTGCACGGAATAAATGCTATGGACAACTGTATGGGTACAACGACAATTCGACCAATTTTTAAGCAACCATTGCTACCACATCAATACAGCAACTACGAAGTCGATACATATACAGACTGCTTCTAAATATAATGGATTTTCATTTGCATTTTGCATTTTGCGTTTCTATCACATTGTTAAATAACTTTAAACATTGCTTATTTGCATGTACTAAGTATTCAAGTTCTTAATTAGTTACCCAAATGATTACAATTTTCTGTAAATAGTATAATCAGATACTGAAAATACACAGAAAGAGATACTTTAAACTGCCTAAGGTTTGCTACAACATATTGTACCTAACCATCTTTGAAATTTAAATTTCGTTTGTTTCGGTTAGCCGCAATTAGGAGTTGATTAATGTATTCATAAATATCCAGTGTAAAAAATAATAACTATGTGATGATTGAAGAAGATTAAGTTAAGAAGCGCCTGCGAACAAACTTTACAACCTTTTCCATACTTTGTTCTATTTTGACAAAGGAGTGAAAAATACTTTTCGATCAGCGATTCGATTCCCTCGTGTATTTTCCTTGAATATTGTGTACATTGTACAAGTCGAATCGTTGTGCGCCCCTCACGCTTAAGTCACCACCTATCGCTAGTGGTATTTGCAGTATTTTAAACTTTTCAATCCGCTAAAATATTTCATTTAATAAAAAGAGATGTTTCAACTTCAATCTCAAATGGAAATTTAGTATGTCAGATATGTTTATAAAATTATTTTTCAGAAAAACACAAATTTTATTCTATAATTTAAAAAATGAAAAGTAATGTAATCAAAATACAAATGAAGCATTATAATAGTATATTGTTTACTTAGGAGGAAAGGCCTAACATTTCCGGACTTGTCGAGGCGCATACCGAGGCAAAGCAACACGGAGTCCGGAAATGTGGCTTTTCCTCCGAAGTAAATATACTATTTTTCCTCACATCGACAAAAATTAATCTTGTTTAATTTTGGGAAAAGAAAATCACAAATAATAAATACGGCAACTATGTGAATGTGTTGCCGAATTTAACTTGCAGAAATTTTCAGTATTATGCAAGGCAAGTAGAAGTATAAAGTCTGCCATTATGATGAGTAATGATGAATATTCCGCGGCCGGTACTCCTCCCGAACTAGTGGAGGCAGTGAATACCGTGTCATCTAATTTATTGCCAAGAAAATTGAAAGAAAAATATGAATATGCCTACAATCGCTTTATGGATTATCGGAAGAAGAAAGAAATGGATTCTTTTTCTGTTATGGCACACTTCTCAGAGCTTTGTTTAAAGATGAAATCTTCAACTTTGTGGGCTAATTATTCAATATTGAAATCAACTCTTGCAATTAACCGTGATGTGAATATATCTAAATACTCGATTTACTATTTTGTGTACGTATATTTGTAAGTTGCTGTAATATTCGGCATTTCTGGAACATGTAGAATGGATGAGTTAGTGAAAATGAGTATACTAGCTACAAACTAAACTATTAATTAGCATAATTGACTCTAAAACTAATAAACCTAGATCGTTTGTAGTTAATGACATGAATTTAAATGTTTACCGGAAATATGTAGCTTTAAGGCTAGAAAAGATGCCTAGCATGATATTTTTCTCCAAATACCAGAATGGAAAAGTTTATAGATAGCTTGTAGAGCAGTTTAGAAAAATGCCTAAAATATGTAGTTGCTACTTATTTGAATTTGCCAAACCAGGCAGAAAAAAAGGCCATTGTTTTCGTCGATCTTCTGCAACGATGTTGATTGAGTTTGGTGGACATATAGCCAGTTTAAAGAGGTTAGGCGGCTGGAAATTGAAGGACGTCGCTTAGGGATATATCGACGAGTCTCTTAACAATAAGGTGTGCAAACGAAATTTTTTCATCAGAAGATATTCAACGAAATAGTCTTACTGTTTCTAATGTTCCGTCTATACTCAATGTATTGTCAAACAAATAAAACTATGACAGTAGCAAACATTATACAAAATAGTCCTGGTAGTTCAGTTTTTCCAATGTTCAATAATCGTACTAACTGTCACATTGATGCAAATATAACAAACAAATAATTTTAAAATATTCATAATGATTGGGTTAATATTTTTAATTTAAGTTTAATTAACTTCTGTTCTTTATTGTTACTGATGTATGGGAATGTTGTCATAAATGCCAACCTTTCCGAACGATTTACCGGAAAAGCATTTTGAGGATTTATTTCAACAAATATAAGGCACCCTATCGTTGAAGAACATTTATTTAGGGCTGCATACTGCACATGAATTTCAAATAATTAAGAGAATTGTTGTGAATATTTAAAATGTATAATTTATAATTTATTGCAAAAGAAGCCATGATAAAGCAATAACTAACCAAATTCATATTGTTTAAAAATTAGTATGCAAATAAAAACTATATATAAGAAATATTTCCCCTTTAAGTCAATGCGGTAGAAAAGAAAGGAAATACCTACCTTATTGCGCATTCACTCAGCTCCACATGCCCTGAATTTGACACCTTTGCAATTACGTAGTATAGAGTTCACTGGTTTCAATACAGCAATTTGCTGAAGCAAAATTTACTCTATCATTTGCTAAATTTCATCTAGCCGCAGTAGTGTCTCTGTGTAAAAATCATAATTTCCCCTTATCGCTTTCTTGTAAACAGCTTTCCCTTTGAACTTATCAAATCGCCTTTTATTGTTGAAACGAAAGCTTTGTTTAATTATCAAAATAAAAGTTGCTCGGATTATCTAATCTTTTGATAGATCGTTTCAATTTACTATAATCGTTAACAAATGGAAATGATGCCATCTGTGAACAAAATAATAGCGTATGTAGTTAATAAAAAGCGTTATAAGACGTCATACTCCAAATTTAAGTAAGTATCAATGTTTTTAATTAGCAAATAAGCAAAAAAAAATGAAAATCCAATTTTCTTCCTGCCAGGCTGTTAATGTGAAAGGAAAATATCGGAATGGGGAATTGCATAAATTCTAAAGTAAATTATTTTTTGCTAAAGGAGTTAATTTTTATTAACCTTTCTTCCAAGATTATGTGTAAAATCATTCGTGTTGTTGTATGTATTGTTAACAGAAGAATGGAAAACAATATACATATGCGTGTGGTAGCGGTCATATTAGTGAACGTTACTTCTATATACGTATTATGTTGGTTTACTCACGTCTACATTGCGAAGAGGTGTGATTTTTTTTCTTCGACATGTCTACGTATGCACGTGTTGCGTTTGTATATTGGTAACTACTCGTTATGTGTTACGACAATACGACCTTGTAACATCCTTGTGGCTCCCAAACAACTTGTTGCATTTACACCCGAACGAGGCGCAGAGATGGGAAAGCACCGGCGGACAATCATTTCCCATCTCCGGCTTTAGCAATTTTACGTTTTATGTCTGTAATTTCGGTTGGCCAAGCATATTACATGCTCCGTTTTGTTCTGAATGTCCTGGATTTCGGAATATAGAATATTTAATATAAACTACGTTTTAATTTTCTCAATATTTTCGTAAATAACACGCTCCTCAACTAAAATTATTATTGCAAGTTAATAATTTACATGATGTTAAAAATTGTTGTGTATACCTAACCTGAAAATTTATAGTAATGCGATCTGAAAAGAAACCTCCATTAAGCACGTTCTTCGTGATTTTTATTTAAATAATTCAAATTCATTTAACAACTGCTGGAAAAGTAACAATACTATAAGCGACACAGTTTTATTTTAAACGTCATCACCTTCTACTTCCCTAAACATAAAACGTACATTAATATGTTTAATATAGCATAATTACTTTGTTTCAGGAAATGCACATTGACCCAAAGGCAGGCTAGTAATTGGATGGTACCTTCAAAGGTTTCATAAAGCAATTACTAGTAAGAAGATCCTGATACCCAAACTTCCAGTACTACAAACATCTTTTTATCTCAAAGGTATAGGTATGTTCTTAGATTGAAATTTGAGATGTTTGCTAAGATTACCGTGACCATTGTACTCATTTTCGTAGAACTTTCTTTTAGACGACGTCCTTTTGCCCTTTATTATATATAATTGTACTTATTTTTAAAAGCAAACTCAACACTTTTAGTTTTTAATATTTTTCACTGTTATTTTCAAACTAACTAATCTTAAATCAATATAGCTAAATATGGGTGGTACATAAAATTAAAAGCTGAAGGAGATAGTCCATATCGAAGTACGTCAACGATGGAACATTTTTGTGGATGAAATTTAAATAAATTCATTTGGGTTTGTTTTTTCGATTTTTTGTGATGTTCGACTATTACCTAACAAAATCTTTATATGATTGACACATATTCGGCATGGCATGTAATTTTTTTTATGAAATGGTTGATTCGCGAAGAATGTCATTTTTTTTTTCTCTACAAAATTATGGTCACGGCAGCTAATATGAGAATTGTGTATCTTAATTCAATGAGGTCATTAGCACACCGTACTGTGAACGAACTTTCGTATTTCCGAAAATAAAAAGTAATAATTGACAAAGGAATTTCGTGTAAATGAAGGAAAGTATGCTTTAATTTGCAATCTAACGGGTAAATGCAATACATCTGCTCTACAAAATTCATTGTGTGCAGTATATTATTTAAATAATTCCAAAAAAGAGCTTAAAACAAGTTTATTTAAGAGGATGGCTACCTGGTCTGGTATATCTGCTTTCTTTTTAATATGATATCGTGTTGCAAACACGGCACGAAGTGTGCTGCTATCATAAAATCTCATTTTTAATGAATGCGCCCAAAATTCGCGGACCTTTACTAGGTATCTTATTTTATTTAATGTATGTTATAATCATACTGCGGATTGACGACCGCCTCTATCATTTAACGTAGGTGCTCATACAGAGTTGTGCCATTTACACATGTCCCTCAGTCAAACCACACATACCACGCGAATCAGTCGTTAATATGCAGTCAGAAAGCACGGTTGTGTATGTTTCGTCTTTAGCTTTGTTCTCTATATTTCTGATTCGTTTCCTGGGGTTAAGATTTTATAATTAACAACAATAATTTTATTGCTATACAAACAAAAAGTGTATCTTCCATTATGTTCTCTTAATGTATTTAATGTTTAATGTGAAACCTATAAATAAAAAATGTGTATTGATTGCTCATTATGGTTGATGAGCGATTAGCTTGAAACTGGTCGCTATTCGATATTAAATAGAGTTTGTGAGAAAGGGACCTTTTATGCCTTTCTAGATATTGTAAATATCTGAGATATTGCAACATTGATGAAATATATTGGCATTTAGGTCAAAATTAATCAATTAATTAGTGAGTAGTGAAATACTTAAACGATCTAAAAACAGAAGGAAATAAAATTTGAAGATAACAAATAAGATGCACTCCGACACAACGGTATCTATCATGGCTACTTAGCTGGTATACAATAGTAAAAAAATGGATAAAAGGGCGAGATATACCCGCAGTATAGTAACAAGGATACACTAAAAGAGCTCTGCTATTTAAGTATTTATTAACAACACATGTACTCGCAGCATAATACGTTTGTATTACACATAAATGTAGTAATTTTATTGACGTATTGAAAATTGAAAGAATATATGATTGGTATTGGCTATAGACTCATCATCACATGTACACATAGGGTTTTTTAAAATGCCAATTTTATAAAGGTACTTGGGACTGTAAACATGTTCAACTTTAAATCTAAATTAATGAAAAGAACCGTGGGGCACTATATTTTTGAATTTCTTTGACATTTTGATAATTCGGGCTGTTTAACTTCCCATTCTGTCCTTATCTTCTTTTAATTTAAATAAAAATTATTTGAGAGTGGAATTGGTATTTTGGTCATACTATGCGATTGTTTCGCGTATTAGTCAACAGCTTCATTCTCTTTGATATCACAACGACTCTTGACCCAAATGAAATTGATTTTATATCTTTTAGTATGCAAACAGGTTGTATCAGTGTGGTGAATAGGAAGATAAATATGGGTACTCAATACGTAAATCTTGCTCAAGGAAAACCAATCAAGAGTTAGAGTTGTATCAAGTGCATCTATAAAGTGTGGACATTATGTCTTGTTCTTATAGCTCTGGCGTTTCAATTTTGGATAGCCAGTTATGATGTAATTGACAACATTTTCTGAGAAACAAGTATTATGGATAAAGTATGTATACCTCGTTTTTGTTTGATCATGTCCTTTTAATAGGGGTTGTTGTGCGCGCGAAATATAAGGAGTAAGTACTTACGCTAAAAATACCTATTCATGCGGACACGTCGCCTTTCATTCCGCCGGGTCGCGAGTCGGCTCTGTATGATGATCCCACGTGCACTGACTTAATTGAGGACGAGAGATCGGTAATTAAGGCTCCATGTTCCGATCTGGAGAATATCGTAAAATGATACCGGAAGATCGCATACTAAATTATTCTCGGTGTAATGATGCTGTGGATAACGGTGGGCGAGCCAGAGTACGGTTTCAGCTCGTAAACGGAAATGTCAAAGACCGCCATTCATGAGGAAAATAAAAAAAAACATGAATTTACAGTGTTGTCGACCAGAATGTTGAATTTTTGTATTATAATTAAATTGCTATAGTATACGTAATATAGCACTTTTCTTTCGTACTTGAGGCAAAACAATTTAAACTAAATACTAAAAACTTTAAATAAAAATTCTCTAAGTTTATATTGTCGTACAAACAGTGCTACACATATTAAGTAATGTTCATGCGATTAAGTAACATAGGATCCTACGAAAACTCATTATTCTTGGTATTTTTTAGTATTTTTCTTTGAGTTTTACATTCAATTTCAATTGTTTGTCGATAACCGTTTAGTTACTTCCGTGTTATCAGTATCAGTGAAAAACAATAAAACGGCTAATCTGAGCAATGTCGGTCAAAACATTTATTTAGTTTAATGTGCGATTTTTCTTCATCAAGCTGTAAACAATTGTACGTGCTAAATTAAAACGTCGGAAGGTTTACAGTTCATTACCAGTCTTTCTTACCAATAGAAAAATTAAAAATAAAACCAGGTACTTAAAAATACACATATTACTAGGACGAAATACATATTTAAATGAAATGTAAAATTATAGTACGGTCAATTGATAGTTTTCAAATTTAAATCCTTGTAATGTTAAGTCGTGCAGTGTTAAATGTAAAATTTAAGTCTAACATAATGCTGTTAAAATTCGTAGCACATATCAAAAAGGATGTGACAACAAAAACTACTAAACTATATAGTACAAACATACACTGCTCGCAATTAAAAATACTCCGCCTAAAAATTGTTGTAAAATAATGTTTTATTATTATCAAAAATGCTAATACTCAGAACACATCAGAAAATGCCTATAAACAATAACCAAAAAAATATAATGCTAAGATAGCTTAGCTTCCTCATGGTATTGATGGAATAATTCACGACAAACGCAATAAAAGAAGAGAGAAAAAAATATGCTAACACACGGACATGTTTCTGCCTACCCGGCGTTATCAGCGTGGTTTCGAGAGTATTTTTCATATCTCTACCTTCTTCGAGAAAAAAATACACTAAATGTAAGCACAATAATAACAAAACAAAAATAAAAGATGTTATTGACTGAAACTAGTGTTGCACAAGCGATTCAAAAGAAAATCTCGGGGTGTGGCTCTTCTGGATGCGTCTCAACCTGCTCTACGTGCTTTACTTTGATTTGCAATCCATAGGTTTCAACACCGTAATAGAGTCGAAGGATTACGACTAGGTCTACGCGCAATTTCCCGAAAACTACCTCAGTCTTCATGTAGCCCGGCTAGTTGGCTAAGGAGACTACTTGTTTATAAGGTGTACGTTCTTGTTTGCGAGGCAATACTCACGATTGGTAGAAACATACTGCACACATTTTACTTGTTTTTGCAACTATCGGATTGTAACAGGTGTTCTTGTAAAAACATATGCGGAACATCTGACTCTTGTAAATGCTGGAAAACACAGTAGACCAATGCAATAAGATAAACAATCGTTTAAGTTGACTTCCAGAAATACATTAAAACATTTTAACTGCATACTCCAACAATTTAGAGGTGGTGCACTTTTAATTGCAGTTAGTGTACATATCAGAGGGAAGAACATTATACAGAATGGTTGTAAAATAAAAGGCCGAAATATTACTGATATTGCTAATGTCACTTTGGAAATTACATGTGTGATTTGATTTAATATGAATCGTTTGAGAGACTAAACATTCTTTAAGGTTTTGTTCAATGTATAGAATCGCGGAATTAGAAAAATTGAATGTGCGATCTGCAGCTATAGCATGATCAGCTAAGCCAATTGAGTGGTGATATTGTAGTCATGTTTTATTCGTTTTTAAGATTCTGAGAAATTTGACCGATGTAAGAGACTTGACAATTGTTGCAACGTACTCAATAAACGACACTTCTCACTGCTATTTACCTATAGATAAAATTGACTACATTTTGACATAATTCAATTTGAGTTTATTGAGCTACAAAATAATGCAGTACTTTTTTATTTTATTAACTCTCAAAAATAATATCGCTATTTCATATCTCGTAGATGTATTCGCACATATTCGGCACAGTTCTATATTTTTGCCTTCGGTGTTAGTATTGTTGCATTCTCCTGTGCAGTATGTATTTTAGGCATGTCTTTGTATATTTTCAGAAATAAAAAATGAAAAAGTTGAATTAGTGCGTCAATATTCTGTTCTTTATTTCAACTTCAATAACAAAAATTAATAGAGGCTGAATTTATTGAATAGGATTTCTTATGTCCAACACTGTTTACTTTGCCTATGTGACACCGTATTATACAACATTTCGGGTTGTGCAGCAACTTGTTATGCCCTAATACTATCTTTTAATTTTTCCAGCGCTTTTGGTCACATTCTAAATACTACTTCTTTTTAATAACTCCGACGTCAAAAATCCGCTGAGCTCAGGTCAGGCAATCTGGGTGGCCATGAATTTTCAAAATCTCAAAACATTTGTAGGTATCGTTCACCAGTAACAGGTACAATGATGATCTCCCCATTTTGTATCTTCTTGAAGAAACGCGGACCAGTAATGAAATTATTATCTAAGAATTATTATTATTTGAGAGTTTAAAATTTTGATGTAAATTCCACTGTTTCGAACGGACCATATTAATGCATATTAACGTGGAATTTTCTTATGATTTCATATATGCCGCCTGTCTGTCTACTTGTCGGTTGAAGTTAATTCCTTCCATAAGCAATTTGGCATAAAATAAAATCATATTCACGTGTACATGGTGTTTACTTTCTGTTGTCTCTTTCTAATTTATGTAAATTTTGTATATTTTTCGTCAGATAGACATAACCCGATTCTCAAGAATGTAACGTTACACGATTGAACAGCGGACTTTAATTGTTAAAACTTACTTTAAAACGTTAAAACTTACATAAAAAGAAATGTCATTCTTCGTATATATTTTATCAAGTATTTGCAAACTTTTCCAAAATTAATGTGCCAGTCACTCTTTGTACTAAGAAATTTATTCAGAAAGCTTCAATGTAAAGGTTTCTGTTTAGCTAAAATGCGCAATCTTCTAAACAATTTGGTATATTATTATTTGTTACCATTAATGTGGACGGTGCATTGAATAAATTTTATTTTGTACGCTCAACTCTAATCAACATTGTTTGCTTACTGTCGCTATTTATTATTTACTAGTACTTGGTGTACTTGTCTTGCTGGTTGATATACTGGGGCCACGATTCTCCACTTATAATAAATGTTGGAATTGTATGTAAAAGCTTTTTTTCACTTATATCTACAGAGAAGCAAAAGTTTATGGTGTTTCGTCACAGCACTATCTACTTCAACGAAGTGTCTGTATAATTTCATATTTCATTTTAGACATAAGTAGATCTTCATAAAAAAAAATCTATATTAAATTCTGGAAATCTATACAGGACATTTAATTTAACAAATTTTCGATATACTGGCGAAAAGTTTTTGAATTAAAAAGAAACACTATGCATATTAACGAGTCATTGTCAATCTATATGAATGATGCCTTAGATTTTGTTGAGGTGTCCAAGGTGTATTTTCTGAAATACATAATATTGTCACAAATATGTACGCTTCATCATATTAGATTTGCAACAAAAGCTCCTTATTTTTTTAAAGATTTCTTATGATAACTTTTCCAGTGTTTTGATCTCGTTTACCATTTTTCATGTTTCTTGTGTGCCTTATATAGTTTGTTTTGTACGATTTGCTTCTTTACCACCCTCAGTGTCAAAATTAATACCCGGAAGATTTAAAATCTTTTACGAATATGTGTTACTACCTATTGGTTCCTTTTAGTGTTGTTTACTTAATCACTAATTGTTTATTTTTCAAGGAATTATTAGAGACGTATGCAGACGTTCTTAAAAACATATATGTTGTTTTTTTAGACCCGTCTTGAATGTGATTTAGTGATGCAAAAGTGGTTTAAAGTTCTATATTACTCTTCCTGTTTGTAGAGTAAGGTGTGCGCGTAAATTCGCGGGAGAAACAAGACATTAGACGTGTATTACACAAAAGATACTTTCTCACGTAAGTTTATAAAACAAACAGTGCAGAGAAATATTTTCAAATGGCTTCGTTTTCCTGATTTACAGTAAGGCAAAAGTAAGCGATCATTTATCTTTGCTTTGCAGTAATTACAGAGACCGGTAAAATATCGTTAATGCAAAACAGAGAGTTACCCGCCGTCGCATCAGATATTGTCAAGTTACACTGTGAGCATCATGTGGTTATCTCATTCCGATACAAGGCAGACGTCATGAACGAATTTAATTTGCATTAATTTAACTTTGTGCCTGTTGGTGTTAACTGCCGATAACTTCTTGAGCTTCTGTACAGCTACTGTATTTTCAATTATCCATTAATGACGATGCATAATTTACATGTACTTGAGCTCATAGTTGAAGAAATCGTGTAAGCCTTGATACTTCTACAGGGCGTGAGAAATATTTGCGTTATGTGTTAATGAAAACTAATGCTAATGAAACTTATCGGGTATTAATTTCATAGCTTTCAAATAAAACGTTGCGGGTATGGACAGAAGGACAAAATAATGTTTGTTAGATACTTACGAGTATGTAAGTCTAAATAGACGTATTACTGATCCCAACACAAATTATAATAAATGTAGTCTTCAAGTATTAAGTTGAACCATGTCATGGCAGTACGATATTTAAAACGAATGCATCCTCAACATATGCCTCCATTACAATTGGGCTTTGCTAGGCATATTCTAACTTGTGTAGCAATTATGCTTTAAATTTTCAATGCTAAAGAAAGGATCACAACTGGAATATTGTGTACGCTTGTTTGTAAATCATCTGATAAACCTTATAGGTATAGTATAACGAGGTTCACATATAATTTATTACCTGCTTGTATTGTAATCAAATACAATTGTTAGCAAATATTGCTTAGCAAATCTATTCGAAGCCATATTTGGCATAAATGGCAATTATTTTTAAATATCTCTGTAATTAAGTTTTTCTAGACAGATGCTCTCATTAAATAATGCATTGTCTACAATTCTCGATAGTACCCATTTTGTTAAACACACGAAGTGAAGTCGCCTTGGTTCTGTAAATTACATGCTGTGAGGTAGACCAGATCTATTGATCTATGGAACACAATTTAGAAATAACTAGATGATAACACAAACTTTTAGTTTGTCGGAATATGCTTTGCTATATTTCCGTTTATTTTCCAAGCTGTTTTTTTTTAATCGCATTTAATTTTAATTTTTGTCCTTACGCATTAGCTTAACATCTGATTTCTTTGTTTCGTTTTATTTTCGGAGATCAAATCCTACTGTAAAAAATAACCCTTTTATTTAATCCCGTATTCGATTTTCACAAAGCTCAACATGTTATTTACGTTAATATATTAATATAATTTGACAATCTTAAGAATATCGACAAAAAATAGCCCTTCGTACACCAGAAACTATTTTTTACAGGAAAACGTTTAGTATAAAATATGATTTTTATTTTGAAAATATAAATCTCAAACATTTAATGATGCGCCGGTATCTTCACATTAATAATTGTTATTTCCCACCGATTGAACTGATAATCTGCGGTGATATTAAAACAAATCCAAACACGATCGTTTTACAGGTCACATAATTCTGTTGAGAATTGTGAACATAAAAATTATGCATGGAGTATATAGCGTTTACGATAGGTTTATTTCTGCAACGATTTCGAATCACTTGAATCGTTAGGGACATGGCATTACAAATCTAGTGTTTGGCGTTCCTGGAGATTCCCAAATTAATTTCTCGTCCAATGATCAGATGTACATGGAAACAACAGAGAACCTTACGTGAACACTGTTTTAAGAAATAAAGATATTCATTTGTACAATTATAGGAATAATTATAATTAAGTGTATTAAATCACTGAATTATCAATGTTTTCGAGGCAAACGTGAGTGTACCTAGTCATGATATTCAAAGCTGTCCCTCAAAGAAATTAGGGTGAGGTATGTAATTTAAGTAGAGTGAGAACTAAAAAAGGTGGAAGATGTATTTGACTGATTGATTTCAAAATTACTCCATATAAATGTACAGCTGTACCAAAAAATATCGGCACGTATGTGTGGGTAAGTGAAAAAACCAGGCCAGTGTAATTTAAAAACAGACTATGGTTCTCACATTTTTAGTTTTCGCTTCTGATGCCAAGTAGACACAGATGTCCTTGTGGTAACCAGTGATGTGAATGTGCCGATATGCCTTAAATGTCATTTTGTAAATGCTACAGAATTTACACAGCACTTAAAAATGCTAGTAAATGTGAAGCATTTTAAGCACATTGAAAATTTAAGTTTGCGATACGGTACGCATGCGCAATGCGCATATTATTCAAGTTATTGATAAATTATATAAAAAAGTGAGGAGTATAACACGAAACATTGGCGTGAAAAGAGCTGCCAAAGATAGCAACCAGTTTTTCCGACGATACCCGAACGTCAAGTCGCGGCCGTAGTACAACAGCAAATTGGAGAAGTAGAAAAAAATCACACCGATCGAAATTCAAATGTTATCAAATACTTATCGTATTCATATGTCGTCCTACCACTAAAATGCTGTTGACTTGCGAGGGATTCCAGGAATAGTTCACCTAAAACAAAAAGCTTCATATCTTGGGCCGTCCAACAGATATCTTATACATATTCAACACGCACAAGACAATATTTAGATACGATTCTATCGCCGTAATGCCATTGACCTACAAAGGCTCCCAGGGGTTGTTTACCTATAACCCATACACAGAAAAATTCATATTTTGGGTCGTCCAAGACATATCACTTACAGATTCTGCAGGCACGACACATTGAGATGCGGTTTCACCACCGTAATACCATTGACTTACAAAGGGTCCCGGGGGTATTAAATTTACAATCCTTACACGGAAAAATTCATATCTCGAGTCGCCCGAGACACATCGTCTAGATTTGACTTTCCACCAAACTGTAATTTTATTTTCATTTGTCGCTCTTTTTGGCGGCACCTGTATATTAATGATTCTGTTTCCATTTTCCATTGAGGGTTGCTCAATATATGAATTGATGCTATGAAATGAAATGTCTTTGTCCATAGAGTTTATTATTTTGCTTCCTATAATCAGAGTACTTGTGATACTTACGTACGATAGCTGATTATGCAACCTATTTTGCATATTGCTTATCCTATTGTGTAAATTATTTCTTCCTATTCTGCTTGGTTATTTTGGAGTTAAAAACATCTTCTCTTTTGGATAGGTTCCATTATCTTCCCCACAATTCGATTGACTTTGTATTTTAGGGTATTTCAAATCTCACAAAGTAGATCGTGGGATACTCATGCTTACTTATTTCTTTTGTGCTCTCGTTTTGTATTTCTTCCTGTATCGCTCTGTTTTGAAATTAACGATATCTTTTCACATGAATTCCTTTTTCTTCTCCGTAATTAGTCGCACATTTAATATTTTAAATTTACTATGATTATGGACAGACTACAAATGCCGCATATACATCTTGCAATAGTCGTTTCCATAAGTTAAGTTTTTTCCCTTTATTTCGCATCCTATATTCAGGTTGTGTATATAGTTAGTTATTTCTTCTTACTCTGCTGGCTTATTTTGTAGTTGATAACATCCTCTCTTTCAGATAGGTTCCGTTATCTTCCGTGTGATTGGCTTAAACATGCTATTAATAAAAATTTATTGGTATATGTAATTGTCACTGTACATACTTTAGGTTATATCGAATCTTACAAAATAGATCGGAGGATACCCCAGTTTTACAACTTTTCTGTTGTCGCTTTATATTTCTTCCTAAATCGTTCGGTTTTGTGACTAACGATGTCTTTCTTTTCCCATAAATTCTTTTATCTTCTCGGTAATTAGCTGTAGATTTAGCATTTCCACGTTATTGTGATTATGGGCAATTACAATTGAGGTATATAGATTCGGCAATAGTCGCTTTGATAAGTTCAGTTTATTTCGTATCCTACATTTAGATGGTGTAAATGCGATTTACCTAGATAAATAGAAATTGCAATATTTCTGTATTGTATATTCATCCATCTAATTTTCTACTATGTTTGGGGTTAACATCTTCCCTTTAGGTTCGATTATCTTGCGGGCAACTGAATTGACGTCCATTATTTCCATAGAAGTTGGTTAAACTTCCTATTTTGCTCGGTTATTTTGGAGTTCCGATAATCTTCCCCGTACTTGGATAAACCTCTATAAAGATTTGTTATATGTAGTTGTCGCTGTAGTCTGAATTACTCGAATTCTTTGTTTACTTACCAGTAGAAATTGTAATATTCTTTTATTGTGTCTATCTATTTACTTACTACGTTATTTCTCCTTTATCGTTTGATTATTATCATTCGGACTCCTATTTTTTCTTCCGATTCCGGGGATTCCCCGTAGGCGTGGCCTAACAGCGTTTATTAGAGTAAATGTGATGAGAAAATAATTTTTGCAATTGACACGGCGGCCGTATGGATGGTGGCTCTATCTTGGTGAAATTACATGTTACATACGATACAACGCAAGAGTTTAGTTTACAAAAGTGTTCAAGCAATAATGTTTACTAGCTGGCACAGCAGCAACAATTTCTGTAAAAACGAAAGAGCTCATTTCTGGGGATTGACTATTGAAATGGCATAGCAATACCCTCTATCCTTAATCTGTACGTTTCTTTACAAGCAAATCTTGTAGGTACTGGGTGCTCTCTTATAATTAGTGTGTTAGTTGAAGATAATTTATTTTAATTTTTATCTCTAATAAATTTAGAGAAAAACTTTTCAACCAAAAATTAATCAAAGCGAATCCTGCACAACGTAAAATTATATTAAAGTATACATGGTGTCCAGTTTCCGCCAATCACGATGCAAGCTTAATTTTTTAACCGGAACAGTCTATATACTATTGTATTTCTGTAAATTTTCTTCGACATCCGTTACATTTCTCTCGCTTGGTTTTTGAGATTTTTGTAAAATGTCGATATTTGACGACGTAGTGGTTTTAATTGTATTTGTTTGAGTATTTTCTCGAGATTTCAGCTGCACATCTAAACATGTCTAATATCAGAATTCTACAAGTTGCATTTTTTGTAGTAAGTAAGTAGTGTTTACTTAGCATTTTGCTATTACATACATACCCATATCTACTTAAAAATATAATTTAATATGCTATAAACTAGTGACTTAAATATGTTAATTTCACTGCATTCTTTAACAATATTTGGCAGTGAACTACATGTTCTTACACCATTTACAAAAATAGTACTTGATGTTTTACCCCGTTGATACCTATCTATATAAAATCGTTATTATATCTAGTGTAATGACCATTTATTCTGCTTGTTTTTATCAATCTATCAATTAAATACGTATACTTCTTCGTATCAAACACTGCGTACTATTTGAACTGATCACAATTTTTTAGTATCTAATGTCTAGCAAATCAACAAGCACTTACAAGTGATGGATAGTGTTGAAATGTTGATTGAAGTTATTATTTTTTCTCTTTCAAGACAATCAACCCAACTCCATGAGAATCCAAAAAAACAGTGGCAATCACATTTCTGGCGGATGGAACAGTTTCTTTTAGATTCACTCTTCGCAACCCATACTTTTGACTGTACCTTTCAGGAACTCATTTCGCTTAAGCTGGCTCAGAAGGTCTTTGGAAATGTTGATTCGAATGCGTTTTAGGTCCTGAGTGAGTCAGTGCGGCACTCAATGCGCAGTTAACTTTTGCTTAAATCTCTAACCAATATGCGATAAATACGTTTCTTCTGGATGCGGATAGATGCTCAAAGGGTTTTCTTATCTCCGTAACCGTAATTCGACGATCGTTTAGCACCATTTATTTGAATTTTTTCGATGTTATCGGCAACGGTTGCAGTTTTTGGCCGTCTCAAATATTCATTGCCAGCTAAACTGGTACGATCACGTTTATATTCAGCTGGCCAAAATTTTGTTCTGGTAAGCGACGATGCAGAGTCTTTGTAAACAGCGTCCAACTCGGCTTTAATGTATGTAGGCGTATGGCCTTTCAAGTACAGGATTTTAATCACGACTTGATATTCAATTCTGTCCATTTTTACAAAAACAATATGACTATTAAAAAACAACTGAGTATTCAGCACGGATGAAGTATCAAAATTTTTAATGCATGCATAATTATGTTACCAGAATATTTTTGGCGGGTAGCGCCATTTTAACGTTGAGACTTGAAACTTTTAAGACTATCATCGTAAACGTCTAACTTTTATTCTTGTAAAAGAGATCAGTTCTTTTCTGCAAGTGACTTACAAAAGCAATGCCTGCAAGGAATTTGCGAAATTCATTTGTTGTACGATTCATCTTCCTGAAGGCAAATAATTATTATCCGTAATAACTGACTGGTATAGTATCTGTTCCTGTATAGCGTTGAATGTAGAAAACATTCGATAAGTAGCGCATGTAAGTTGTAATAATATATATTAGGTGTCCTAATGTATAGCCATTCCATTTAAATTGTTAAAATTATTGTTAAACGTTAGTTTCACGGGAGACGCGCGCCGTTCTTGTCCTGTTACCTTGTTATTGATGATGACACACATAGCGACGTATATTTTATAATGTCAAGTACTTCTTGTTAATGAACTTGAAGGCGATTTATAATTGTCCATTAGTTAAAAGGTCTGGATTAGAGCTGCTGCACAGACTCGTATATCAGAGAGACATATAAGCACACGCACATAAGAAGACAAACTGGCAGAAATGCTGAAGTAAAATGTTTACTTGTTGCCATCCACATAAAAGCACCAAGTTTCACTTGTACATATACGTATGTACGTGTTGGCAGAGAGTTAGAAAACTTACGTAATTATTTTAAACGTAGACGTAATTTAAAACAGCTCGAGAAAAATGCCTGACCCACGACAATCTTGTTACGTCTGCTAGGAGTTAAGTTTAAGTCTCTAAAATAATCACATACGACAAGAGTTTGTAAAGAGAAATTTAATTACTACACATACTTCTAAATGGTTTTGAAATAATGCAAGAATTTTGACTTACATTTGTCCGTTGTTTTCATGGAACGCTAATATTCAAATGTGTATATTCTACACATATGATGTAGTAGATAGGTTAACAAAACAACATCAGTAGATTGTCTTTTAAGTATATTTGTAAGTACCGGTTTTAACTCAATTGAACTTTAACGGCTGCCTTGAAATTTTGTAGAAAAAAATCAATAAATTGATTAACATTATTTACTGTTACGATAGCTAAACATTTCTTCAATTTACAACAAAACATACCGTTAACAATACACTATTGTTTCTCCTATGGACATTTATCGCATACTTTGGACAGGTTTTTCACATATTGGTCACGCTGAAAAAAAAGTTGGAACAATTTTTACAATTGTAACAAATGCCACTACAAATAGTTTTACAATCCGCGATACGGGCAATTTGTAGCAATTAGTGAAACAATATTGTAGGAAATTAGAACGGCACAAAACTTACAACATTTGCTGTTGCTATCCCAACAGTATCCAAATTAATTTTCGGGGACTAAGTGTAATAAATATATATAATTACAATGAACAACATGCACATTATGCAAAAGAAAATCGGCATTTACTGTATGCAGATCTATATAGCTGGAAATGTCTCTACATTTTCAATTGCATTTACAAGCGGGCAATTCTTATTGAACATTTTTTCCATATTACAAATATATCTATCATACAAGAGTCTACTTTCGGCGTGACGCCCTGTATATCTTCTCTTCTTACTGTTTGAGACTACATACGTAGAAAAAACTGGAAATTAAACAGTGTTCGAAGGGGCATTTCACCTTTCAAAGTGAATTTCGGCTGATAAAAGAATGTTTCCTTGTACGTCTCTCTGTACTCTGCCTCCCTTTCAAGTTTCACCAATTAACGACAAGCTATGTGTTAGATCGACAAAAAATCGGCAAAATACATTTTGTTATTGACCTTTATACAGTTGTAAAGCACGTTTAAAGTTTTTTTATCTTATTGCTTTTTAGCATGGCTTTGGGCGAACTACGGAAAATGAAGTTACAAATTTAATACTCTATAAATCTGACAATCGTTACTTTGTTTGTTGTGGTTGTACTGCAGATTGTGGAATAAAATTTATCTATTTCCTTTTGTGAAGCACATGTAGGAATCCCTGTACGCCATTTGGTTACAGCAGGTAATGTAATTCTGTGTAATTCTGCTGCCGCCATTGCTTATCAGTGCTTTCTCCTCTTAATATGTTTAAATTCTTTTAACATTGTAGCATCTAAGTTGAGTAAATCCTTTGCCAAAAGATTGCCTTTATGAAAGCAACAAGTACTATGCCATAGATTTGTTAATCGACCCATTTTAACCATATTCGACGCGTTATCACTAACTACTACATAAATCTCGCATACATACTGCTTGCGAGCCTGCATGCATGCCTTGACCCCTCGACTATCTGAAGCATTGTTATAACGTTTTTTGAATTATTAGACGATTTTTTTTCAACCATTTAAATAAGGAATACTTCTTTTGGTAAATACTTCTTATCTGTGTGCATCAATTCTTTTTAAGGTTAGGGGTCAAGATGTGAACGTAGTTCGCGAAATACATTTAAAAAACTTCTTGACAATTCGAAAGATAAATCGGACATGGAGGAAAGATTGGGAATTTATAAAATTGCATGCAGTAACAATGACAAAACCTATATTGGTCAAATGAAAAGAGCAACAAGTACCAGATTCAATGAACACATCCGCTCATCGATTTGGAAGAATGGAATCGTCTAGTGTAGCATAATGCATAAGCGAAACCGGGCATTATTATTATGAAATTGATTAAGAACGTAACGCCGCAGGAGTTAGATGCTTACGAAATAGGTAGAGCTTTTTCTCACATTATTCTTGGATTAATAGTTGTAAATAAGTATCGACGTATCCTCCAAACAGCTGTTCCAGATTAGTTGTTCTATATGAAAATTATAGCCACTATTTACTATTTGTTTTAGGGTAAAAGAGAAAAAAAATTCGTATTGCATGCTTTATAAATTTACGCATAAGTACGAATTACTAATAGTATTAACCCTAGAGCAGTGGCTAATACCAGGCGCCTCATATTCGATAACGATGGAAAAAAATAAATGTAGTAGAATCTACATTAAATGAATGAATGTAAGATATGTTTTCAAACCTTAATTTTACTGAAGTTATCATCACAACCTAGTGCTTTGGCAACTTTTCTTTCTATGAATAAAATTGGTAAATTTTCTTTTGCGTCGAATCTCTTTACTTGTTACACCACCTATTCCTTTTCAAATTCGTTGTAAACATTGTTGTGCTTTTCTACGGCTGACTCTAAACCGTTGTTAAGCGCTACCGCCAAGTACTTTGGCCGAACAATTTTGAACGTGGCTGAGATTTCATCCATTGCAGAGGATCTTTGTGACAATTCTTGGGTAAATCGATCTATACATTCAGACATCGATCTGCGAACTTCATTTTGTATTGTTAAGCTAATATCGTGTGACAGTTCTGCAGGTAGTCTTGTTTTGGATTCTCATCTTCCACTTCCAAAGTTTATAGCGTTATTGACGAGACGTCATCGATTAGAAATACACGTAGAACTCTTTGTTTTGTCAAACACACGTCCAACGTAATCTCAAATAATTAAATACCTAAGTAGTGGGACCACTTGCAATCCCGACATACGTTCTAGAATTAATGATGCTAGCCTCTGTCGTTCAAAAGTTAATGTAGAGGAGAATATTCAGGTGCCTGTACACAAACTGTTGCTTATTGCGTTTTTTCTTGATTTACGATCTATGGAATACTGGAAACAATCTAATATTTTTCATAATCATTATATCTTTAGTTGATAATTCAAATGCCGCAATAAGATGAAACGTTAATTATGTTCTTGCTAGAATCCGTCGAAAATTGCAGTTACCGGTTGTATATTAAAAATAGTCAATATTTAATATATGTTTTAGGGTGATGAACAGGCTGAATATTCCGAAAGTTCCATTTCAATAATTTTGTTTCTGTAATTCTAATCCGTACTGCATGCTTTACAAATAATATTCATAATTACCTATCATAACATTCTAAATCGTAGTAAAATATTCAGCTAATGATATAACATTTAATGTTTACAGTGTTAACAGTATTTAATTTTTGCGCAAATGAATGCATACTTAAAAAAGAAAGAAACGCTGCTTCTGTAGTTCAAAAGTTAGTAGGGAGGGGCCTACTCTAATTCCACCTTGTATACAAAATGTTGCTTACTGCCTCTTTAATTGATTTTATCAAGTAAGCTACGGAATATTAGAAGTAATTTAATATTACTCTTAACACTCATTGTATCTCAATTGGTAATTCAAATGACGCTATTGTGCATAACCTAAGCAAGTGTAATGAAATATATGAAATTGAAATGGTATTTATGCTGAATGTAATAGTCGAGAATGTCGAGAATTTGCAACCATCCGCTGAATAGTAAAAATATAGTCAACAGTAACTATTTTTTTTGTTAATCAACAGACCAAATATTGGGAATGTCCTATTTCAATAATTTTTTCTGCAATCCTAATCCGCATTAGATCCTTTACAAATTTACACGTAAGTATGAGTTACTAATATTATTAATGATTATCTATTATAACCATCTAGATTGTAGTAGAATATTCCTGTAGCAAAAATATATCAAGTTATGCTTTCTAGGTATATTATTTAATTTTCCATAATATTCTTGCACATCTGTTATATTGATTGACACGTTGCAACAATATAAATGGTATATTCAAACACAATCTAGTACATCAGCTTCCATACCTCCTTTACTTTAAAATAATGATTTCTTTGTTTTAGATCCTATCTATAACTTGTATTTTGGGATCACATTGCAAATACTCTGCTGAACGATAGCACTATCTTTGCTGTCTTTGCCAGATGTCTTTTGATTATACTCCCTTGATTACTTGTTTTAGGTGGCTCTTTGTAGACTACAGTAGGGGTTAGGACCAATGAAAGGCATGTTCGCTGCTTCTTTGGCCAGCTTATTAGCCCTTTCGTTTCCTTTAATCCCTTTAATCCCTTTGTGACCTGGAACCTACTGTAGAGTAACGTGGTAATTGCATCCTAGTTGCTTTAGATTATGTACACATTCCTCAATTAGGTTAGATTCATACGTATAGGTCTTAATAACTTTTAGTATCACCTGACCCTCGATGAAAATATTTACGTAACTCTTTCTAGAGGTTCTTTATAAATCGGAAATCTCTGTTTGAAATATATGAAGCCCTATAGATATTTTTGGTGGAAGTGAAAACCATTAATGCGCATGCCCGTCCCGACCCCTTCTATTCTCGAGTAATCTGTGCACTTTGCCAGGGTTCCTCTTTTGTATTAAAGTTCATCGGATACCCATTGTGTTAGTCGAGGATTAGTCGTTACAGATGACAGGCTTGCGTATTTCAGCGAGAAGGTAACTAAATGTAGTAAAGTAATGCAGTCGCACTGATTAATATCTGGTGGCTAGTGTCTAGATGATGTTCAGTGATAACCGAATTCAAAGGAAGGCGTGTAGTAACTCTACGTTCGTACTCTGTCAGATAAGTTTTGACAGAGTGCCCTGTTTTGCCGATAGACACCAAATCACAGAGGATTCTATAAATACCTTTATTTGCTAAGGGAGGAAATATGTCTTTGGGAGACGGAAGAATTTCTGAAACCTTTGAGAGAGGTTTGAAAGTCGTTTTGATGTTTTTATATCATTGATTTGCTGTTGGGTCCATTCACAAAAAGCAACTCTACGGGGAAAGCAATATTTGAGTAACTCCTAGTGCAACTGAATTTTGTAGGAATAAAATTTATACTTAGAATACACGCAGCAACATGGCGATCGCAGGTTTTTATATAAAATTCACACAGAGAATATACTATTTCTTTCTTGTCTAGAAAATTAAATATTGCCGAGACAAAAAAAAGAAAAGGAAATGTTGGCCATACTATATTGTATAATCAAGCTAATGTACCAAACAGACAATTATGGTTTAACTTCCTTCTTAAAAACAAGAATATGTAATAATAGTATTTATAAGTATTTTGTATTCTAGGAGAGTATGATTTGGACTACAGTACATTACAACAAAAGGTACTGTCAATATATTTAGCAGAATGTAATTGTGTCCTCGTAGACATTTCCCGTTATTGTAGTCCCTTTTAGCATATATTTAATTAAGAGAGTCCCTTCTGCGCCCCAGATAATTGGCCATCACTTTTCCCGTAGAAAATTGCGTCTTTGCTTTCTTGGATGGTAGAGTTCTTATGAATCCTGTTTCGTTGGAATGTACCCAGATCTCATCCCCGGTTATGATTTTGTAGTTGTCATCTTGCCAGGTAAAATGTATCTTTTCAATTATATTGTAGGATTGATAGGACAAAAGGAAGAATTGCCCCATTTTTCCTAAGACGGACGTTTTTAGTTATATATTCTCCGATTGCCGTCCCTAAAATTTGCCCGACTTGTCTTTCTTAAGAGCGGGCCCGGACTGTCCGTGCTAGTTCTAGAGATTTTCCTAATGCGTTCAATACAAGCCCAAGTCAGCGTTTGCCCGTCGGGGAATAATTCGCCTCGCTTAATTCGTTGGGGTGATGGTGTATTAGTAACAAAGCCATGGAACACTTGGCACATAGAATTGACACATTAAATGCTCCTGTGGTTACGACACGCTGCAAAAAATCAAACGTCCCGTTGGATTGCTGCACTAAAAAAGTACTCTTGCGGTTGTTCTTAACTTGTAACATTTATCTGTTCCAGCCCACAAATGCTTATTTACTTCGTATAAATCAGTTAGGGTATGAGTTAGTCCTCTATTCCAGTCAAATGTTTCCTTTTTCGGCGTTTGTGTCATCATACTGTACGTCAAAATGTACCTTCTATGAGATCAACTCTGTGAAACAATGGCGCGTACTACGCGTGAAATAAAACTTTTGAATGAAATGTTTTCGGTATTGCGATTACGTTATTTCACGAAACTTTCTTGTTTACATCTACAAATTGTAATTACATAGAGATTCTACTCAATCCTGAGCAAAAAAAAATTATGGTCTATTTGCACATTGAAATTTATTTTATCTGTCTAAATGCTAACATATTTTCAGTAGCTCATAGTTTTATAATTGAAAAACTCATGTAGATAGTGAGGAGCTACTTTTATTTATGTAGCAATTAATAGTTTCGTAGCTGTGTCCAAGTGTAATTAAAATTGTTTACTTCATGGTATATTACAGCCATAAGTGAAAGGAAGGAAAATATGCGTGTTTAACGTTTAGTATTTCGAAAATTTGGCTTTAAGCTTCAAGCCCGTAGGTTTCCTCAGCATCCCGGAACGGAATATTTATACTTTAGGTAGAAGTAATCTTAGTAGCGGAAAACACCATGGTTATTATTCTCGCAATAGTTACACTTACAATTAGAAATTGGCATCTTTGCAAAAATGCAGTTACATTCTGTTACTTTGTCAAATTGAAGTATTTAACAAATTAAGATATAGGCATATAGGTATATACCCTACAATTTAAAAAAATGTTGTAGGGTTACAAAAGTAGCAAACTTTCTCTTTCAGTATGTCGCTAAACTTTTTCACAATTTTACTTAGAAAATAAATGATTTATATGTTGACTGGAAGTCGTCTTAAAATATATCTTTCTCCCTTTTTATTTTCTTTTACAAAGCGTACATATTTGTAGTATTCTTTTTACTTGTGCAACATTAGGCTTTAGTAGCTTTCTTAATTTTATTACCGTGGTGATTTGTGTAGCTCCACTGTTTCAGGAGAAAATCTCCGGTTGCCATTAAATAATTATTGTCTATATATATATATATATATTAGCAAAGTTTGTTTGCTAAGCTTTAATGAGAACCAATGCCTTGACCGTTAGATGTAATTTACTATCATTAAGAATCAATAAATTGTATTGCTTCATCTTTGAAAACGGTGACGAATAAATCAAGATTTGTAAACAATAAATTCGCTTTTCGTCGGACATATCGAAAACATCGTGAGATGTACACGTGTGGGTGATTCGAAAATATACCGTAACTCTGTGTATTATACTCATAAAAGTAACTGATATAAATAAGCGGAACTTTCACGGATATAATTCGAATGCAAACCTTTTTACGAGTTTGATAAAGTAGTTACTAATGTCAGTACAAGCGCTCACATAAAATAGAAATATGGCTGAAGGTTTATGACGATGAGAATACTTTTGCGATATTATCATATTTTATATAGGTGTTTTTTTCTATGCACTTGAAAACTGGTTATACTAATGAATTGCTCTAATTGAATATATTTTTTTACTGTTTTAGATTAGTAAATAATTTGATCCCACATACCCCATAAATGATTCGCAAAAGATGTAAGTACGCTAATTAATAAAGTAGTTCGTGTCCGTTTCAGGTGTCTCCCTGAGTTCGATGATATGTCCCTCAGATGAATCACTGGGGGTCGATCTTTGAGCTACGCCATCACCCGGGCCAGCAAAAGATTAGAATTGTCCAGAGCTTCTTCTCGGGTGCCTGTTGTTAGTTCTCTAAAATGTTGCGACAAGGTTGTTATCCGTAGATCTTGACGTATCTGATCATTCCTGACAAACTATGGTGGCAAAGTCTGTATCCCGGTATTTTATTGTGAATGGTTCCAACTTGCGCATATGGCTCTTCGCGGTTGTTACCCATGCCAGGGCTCCATATCCCGGGCTCGGACGCAAACAGGTCTTGTATAAAAGCAGCTTAGTTCCCAGATCCATTACGCTGTTTGACTAGTGACCTCAGTGAGTTTTTCGTTCGGTAATATTTTTTTTGCCAGATCTCTGCGACCCCCACCCCTACGTACAAACGGATGTATCTGCTTTTTCGGTGATTGTATTTACTTTCGTATACTATTCGAAGTAAGCTTATTTATTTCGCTTTAACACTTATTGACCGTAAAAAATGACTACACGTACACCAAACAGTAAATAAGAGAACTTCCAATAACACCCCTAGTCTATAGTTTCAACAGTGGTATACACAGATCACTACTAGGTACATATACATTTTTTTCTTTCGTATAAAAAATTACCAATTTGGCGCCCAACGTTTAGGCACTTTTAAATGTTGAAAATCTTGAAGCAAACAACAAACAAGGTATGTCTAAAGATGCAGGGAAATAAAAATAGAGCGGAAAGTGGCGATACTGCTATTATTATCGAGCAGTTTGGGTATTTTACCAAGTCTATCGAAGTCAAGCTAGATACACCGTTTGATCAATGCTTTAGTATAACAGAATGCAGGCAAAAACAAATTGACGAATTGGAAGCAACTATCAACTTCAAATTTTGGTCAAAGCAGTCATGATATCGAACAAGGTCGCGTCGAGAAAAATCAATGTCTTCTGCAGATCATCTTTCAGACAATTTAACAATAAATTTCAAATTAAAAGAAGTCTTACCAAAATTGAATGACAGGGAAGACAATCCAATAAACATTTTAAGGAGCTGAAATCGGGTATCTCAAAGTATTCCATTGTACCTTACACACCTTACACCTCAACAACAGACGAAGTAGATTAATATATTTTTCCAGAATTTACGATTTTGAAATTGGAAAATTCCTAATTACCCAAGATATAAAATCGCATTTTATTTGTGCGTCCGTCCAATTCGATGATCTCGATAATAATGAACAAAGGTTCAAGCAAATAGGCCGTCGACCTCACATAATTCAAATTCTTAACCTCACCAATCATCTAATCGATATCAACTTAATTCCTCGTATTATCAACGTCGTAAGAATTACAACTCACAAGGCTAAGGTCAACAACAGTATAATTTTCATACTGGATGGTTAATTGAGGATGAGGTCGACAGCCCTTAACGTTTGCAAAGCAATCAGCTTTTTTTGTAGAGACTGTCTGTAGTCGCCTGGCTTATGACCGCAACCAAATAAGGTGTCGATATCTGAAGGAATTATTTACTGAAGTTCCCCAAATTCAAAAGCATATAGAGGTGTTACCTTTCATTAATGTGACTATCGTTTTACTAACTCTGTCTTCGATATCTAAATGCAAGTCAGATCAGTCTCCGTGTTTTCACAAAAATAAATAATCGTACTTACGATGTTCTACATAGTGGCTGGTCTAAAATACGACGAGATCCTCTACTCGAACTGTAATTGTAGAAAAAGAAATTGTAAATCAGAATGGGTCTAGTACTTCAAATTGTTAACTGTATGACCATATTAACACCAACACGTTAAAAAATAAGCTAACACACGAAAAGATTGAAATTATTTTAAAAGAAAAAAAAATGTGAAAAAAAGTACTCTCTGAAATAAAGAAAAAACAAATAAAGGAGAATACACATGCTAATGAAAAAAGAAAAAAAAAGAGAAAATAATATAAATAAAGATATGTATTGCCAAATCTTAAAAGGAATAAATTCTAATATACATTCATAGAACAAACGTTCACAAAACACAATTAGTCGATGTCACTGATGATGATGTATCTGATACTTGGAGTATTTCGTGCGGATGAGAATGTTCCTATTGTATCTCGATGTTTGTATCTTGAAGCCATCAGAAACCATCGAAACGTTGCTGATAATGTTCTTCAGCTCAAGAGTTTTCTCCAAGCTAAACCTCCAAGTTTTTTTTAGGCTAACTCTATTCTTAGAACCGAGGCGTAAATTCTCTGATCTCTCCATTAATGGCGCCATACCAATTCCGTTATGTACCATTTGGTCTATAGACAAGTTCCACTGCCCGAAACATTCTTGATCATAATTCTTCATTTTCGTCTTACTATATTGATGACGTCTTAGAAGAGGAATTCATTATCTCACCCAAGTCATCTTCAGTTTGGCCAACGCAGGCATCGAACTAAATTTGGAAAAATGCGAATTCTCCGTCATCTATCTCCCATTTGAGATTCATCATCAACGAGGAAAGCATTTCGTCGAAGAAGATCGTCTAAAAGTCATTCAAGATTGCCTATTCTACTATAATGTCATTATTATCGCAAATTCGTTTCTAAATTATCCGAGAAGCGTCTAAACTTCTATGAACTACAGCAGAAGAGAATTAATAGGAAGAAAAGTATGAACTAGTGTTTCAAGACGAGAATTGTTGTTGACGAGAGAGTTTATGTAAAAATCACAAATTAATCAGCCCAGATTCTTCCAAGTTGCTCATTCTTAAAACATATGCAAGCAACAGCGTAATAGCAGGTGTTTTATATCAAAATCACACATGGAGACTCCCCAATTGTTTTCTTGTCGGGAAAGTTAAACATTGTTGAGACAAAATATTCTATCGTAGAAACAAAACACACCCTGTATAGCAAGCAGTATTATAGCCGATCAACAGTTTAGACATTTGAAATAATTTCAACAATTTAAAAAATTCAAAGAGAAAAATTCAATTTAAGTTAGCTATAACTAAAGTAAGTCCAGACAATGGCGATCCCGCTGATCTCCGTGAAGAGTTCGTTTATTTCACAAAGCCCATCGACGATAAATTGGATTGATCTTTTGAACAATTCCGTAGTATGACGGAGAGTCTGCAAAAACGACTAGATGACATTGAAGCTTCTAATGGTCAAAAGTGTCTTGATAGCGAACTAGAACGTGCAGAGAAAAGTTCATGTGATCCACAAGTAAGTCAACAGGTCGATAAATCTGAGCAATGTCAGTCTGATAGCAGTACAGTCAACTGTATTAAAAGAAGTCTTCCCGAAATTTAATGGGAAAGACGACAATTTGATTCAATTCTTAAAGCCTTCGAAACGTCTGGTGTGCATTAAATCGTTGTTCACTCGCTCAAAGTTAACTTCCCTCTTGTGACTGGAAACTCGTTTTTGGAAGCTGCTACTCCATCCTTTCCATCCTATTATCTATGGAGTGTGGGAGTTAGGATGTCCAGCCAACGACGATAGTGGTGGAATGGAAAAATTTCTCTCCTGTTCATTTTTCTCGCCAATTTAAATTTGTTCAATTGTTTGTGGTGCAAGCGTTATAGAATAGCAATAGGAATCTGTGCAAAAACAGTTGCTACCATGGCTAGATATAATTTTTGATTTTGAGACAAATTGCCATCGAAGTAACTCGTACTTAGTCGTACATCCAAAGTGTGTCGCAAGAGTTCTGCTTGTATTTCGATGTTCTGGTCACGGGTGGTGGTTAGAGAAAGGAGATTTATTATATTTTAGAAGAGTATCAGGTTAGTTTTGTTTGATATTTTTAATATTCATTTAAAATTTCATATTTCTTTTTCCATTTGAATATTAAATTGCCGAGAGAGTGTTCTTGATTCTCACAAATCTTAAATGTGATTAATTCATTTGGAAAATCAAGTATTCCTACATTTTTCCCCTCGCAAATAACATGACAAAATTTGGTGCCCCACGTTTAGGCAATTTAAAACGTTGAATACTTTGTCTAAGTAAGCAATAAAGAAGGTAAGTTCAAATGAGCCAAGAAATAGAACAAACAATAGCCGCGCCGCTGATATTCGTGATGTGTTTGGGTACTTTACAAATTCAATTGAATACAAGTTGGACAAAGCGTTTGGTCAATTTCGTGGTATGACACAATGTTTGCAAAAACGCATGGGGATCCGTTTTCAACTCGTAACTCAAAACGTATGAAAAGAGTAATGATAACGAACTAGGACATGCTGAAAAAAAATTCTATAGTCCAACACCATACCTAAAAGATGGACGAAACTGAACAAATAAAATATTTTTTCATGTGTTATGACATTCAAATTGTAAAATCGGTAATAACCCAAAAAATCATATTCAGAATTCTGTGAACTTCTCATGCAATAAAACGATTTTGATGGGAGGAGATTCGTCTATAAGTATATTTCGTAATTATAATGAACAAAAATGCTTAACCATAATGGTGATTCTTCTTCAAACAGTCCACCGACCTCAAGCAATTCGCATTCTCGATCTCGACAGTCTTTTAATCGATATCAATCAAATTCTTCGAATTCTCGACACCACACAGTGGGGTATTTAGCCGATCTATCTGGTCAACAGTCTTGCCCCTGTCAGTCATACAAACATGCTGCGAAACTAATAAAATTACGCAACAGGTAACATGACAGAGAAAGAAAACGCAGTCTTAAACTTCTTTGTGCAAATTTTCGCTATATATATATAAAGTTGCGCATGTGTAAATACATTTACATAGCTGCATAGTAACACGAAACATCACAATTGCTATAGATAAAAGGATTCATTTCGCAAATAATTAGTTGTTAATTGGAGTATAAATTATTCAATAAGAGTGGGATCGATTTTGTATTTTTTTGTAATTACAAGTATCGCTGAAAAACCTTCCACTTGTATTTCCATCATTAATGTTACATTAATGAGGTTTAGGCATGTCCATTGTTAGGGCTACTTTTTTTTAATTCTTCAATACGTTATTTTCTTCGAGCTACCGCTGCCTGACTGCATGCGCTGCTTTATACAGATCTTGTTCTGGTGTTTAAAACTGACATTCCAAATTTGTTGTTTTGCTAATTGTAGATTAAAATCCTTTAGCGTTGCTCCAAAAATGTAACACTTCATAGTTGACGTTGTTTGTGTGGCACCATTACTAACCATTATATTTATTATTGTCAGCGGTAAAATATGTTTCGCCAAAAAATGATGATGCTTTCACAGAAGATATTTTTTCAACGGCAACGCTGACACTCTCTTTTTCAAACTTGATTCCAACAGGGCGGCAATAACATGGTGAAGACGACCATATTACTCTACTATTTACATTACATAGTAGTTGCAGGGATACAAAGGGTCTCTGAAAAACGTGTGCACCCGAGTCAGCATCACTTCGAAACTTGTGTTTAAATTGTTCCTGTTATGAGCAAAGAGGCTAGGTTCCAAAAATTAATGGAAAATATATAACAAAATCCTCTACGCTTAAAGGATATTTCACCAAAAGATGAAGAATTACAAAAAACTAAAATTGTGATACGGATGTACATTTACGAGTTCGAGTCCATAACTAGACAGTATAAAAATGCTCACAGCAAACACTATTCACATCCAAACATAAACGCCATAAAATTATTTCCAAATTAGCGTACTACTAGTATGCTAATGAAGTGAAACGGAAGGCATTTGTACTTAAGTACCTTCTAAGAGGAGTGTGTTCCTTAACCTTTCATTAGTGTTGTGGAAAATAATTACATGATCAGAGTTGTGGGGTACGTCATCCCCCAGGTCAAACCTCTATGCTGACTTTCGATATTTAAAATTAGAAACATGTCATTAAAATATGTTTCGTTCATTAATGTATCAAATAAATCAAACCAATAACACTTAACAATGTTTATTTAACGTAGGTACATTGAAATTCTATTAAAACAATCATTCATAAAATAAAAAATATTTCTATCTCGGCAACAAACTTAGAACATAATGTTAAAGAAATGTAAAACAAATAATGTTAAAACATTATAAAAAGAATTAAAAATTCTATGGTATTTCTAATTGAGCACAATTTTTGCATGTCAAAAATGCATGATCCAAGGACTACACTACAGCGCATACAGCCATGCATAACATGTTTTTCTGTTTCGATTTTTTGCGCAAACAGAACATCTTGTGTTCATCATGCAGTCCGACGTAAGTGCGGGTTCTGTTTTCTTTGATCCCAAAACTCTGAAAATCATCTGCATGCCCAGTTCTTTCAAAAATATAGGCTTTCCCAAGCCGTCAGTATTATCACTATCATCCATATTTTCAAACTCGCTATCATCGGATTCTACATTTGAATGTTCATCTCGTATTCCAATGTTCTGGGGCATGTTATCTGTCTCTTTCGATTTGGCGTCAAGGGGTTCTTCATCTGAACCACATTCTTCCCATAACTAGCAAACATGCCTGTTCCCGTTCGTACAACATTGGCATTATATAACTTCTAAGTGTAGTAATTGAAGCTAGATCCGGCAAATACCGCATTGTGCGTCATAATAATTTTAATTATCACAATAGTAATTATAATCAAGGTAACTATAATCGTTCAAATAATGGCAATGACGGTTCGAATCAACAGTAAGAAACAGCACTAGTCCTATTCGACTTAAAACTCACCAGGCCAAGGATAATTCTAATACGGTGCATGTAATTGAGGATGAGGTCGGCAACCCACAGAATTCACAAAGCAATCAACCTTTTTTTATAGAAACTGTCTAATCGTTGGGTTCTTAGCACAAATCAAATAAGCTATCAACCTACCAAACATTTACTTACTCAAATTTCCCAATTTGAAGAACAAACAAATATAGACGTATTACCTTTCATCAGTGTGACTATCTGCGAACTAACGATTAAAATATTAGTGGATACTGATACTGAAATAAGTCTCTTAAATGCTCAAATTGTACAACATACATAAACATTTCATTAAGCCTGTTTTTAATGTATTAAAGGTTCAAATCGAATCTGGTACGAACAAGCCTTTGGCCAAAATTGAGAGATGTCTCTGCAGTGTAATAAATAATTGTATCTACGAAGTAAAATTTTATATAGTGTTTGTTTCAAAATACGATGCTTTCCTTGAGCATGATTTCCTTGCGCAACACGGGGTTGTGATAAGTTTCGAAGGTGTTTTCGATTTCATAGTGTAGCTGAATCTGCCATTTAGAACGTAATTGTATAAAGTCGAATTGTAGATCAGTATGGGTCTAGTACCTCAAATGGTAGGTCGTCTGATATTCCAAATTGTTATAGCATTGTAAACTGTACAGTTGTATTTAAAAAAGAAAAAAATGAAAATTGCGATTATACCATCGAGCATAGCGCCGATTGTATTAATACGTTATATAGCAGATGAAAACACTAACATCGTTAAAGAAAATATTCTCTTAAAGGAAAAAGGTATGAAATGTTCTCATTAATGAAATCAATGGTTCAACATATCAATTCCGTTGTGTGCTATTTGTCCTATCGACAAGTTTTAGTGCTGTCACCTTTGCTATGAAGCATATTCTCGATTCTTACTCTTCATTTTTTTCTCATTTTATTGGTGATGTCCTAGTACTTTCTGAGGATGAACAATCGCATCATCATCACACCACACAAGTCATCTCCAGCTTGGTCAAAGTAGGTATGAAACAAAACCCAAACAATTGTGAATTTTTGTCATCTGTCTTCTTGAGACACGTCATTAATAAACAGAGCATTTTGTGGAAGCTTTTCAATTTTGTAATTTTATTTGGCAAGAGAAAAATTGTTGAATAGTTAATTTATCAAATTGATTAATTAAATTTGATTATTAAATTAATACTCAAATGGAAAACGAAACGTGAAATTGTAAAGGAATATTAGAAATTTAAAACGAAACTGACGTGATACGTATTCCAATACGTAAACACTATGTCTATGTGATTCTTGTGGGAATTCTACCTTCTCTAACCACCACAGGTTATCAGAACTTGGAAGTATAAGTAGAATTTTTGCGGTAAACACCTTGAAACTGCAAGTACAACCAAGTACGAGTTACTCCGATGATAATTTGATTAAATATCAGAAATTACATTTAGTGTCACCTTGCGAATATTGATGAGCAGAGTTTATATCATGTGTAGTATTACAAACAAACGTCTATGAGGTTATATGCCGTCTGCGCCACCCTCACATCTCCTCTTGGCATTTCACATTGTCCACCAATTGAGATTAAGGGTCCCTCTAGTGCTAGAAAGTCCGATTGCTATAAGAAAATTTCTTTTTTTTGCCAAATATCTTTGGGGAGTAAGTGGTAAGGAAATATCGTAAGTCCAGCCAACGACAATTGTGGCAAAGACAGACATCAACTGCTAGTTAATTTTCTCTTTTATAAAACTTCTAAATTAATGAAAAATCTTTCTACTGCGAGTGCAAATTTCATTTTTATGAAAAGGTAATTTCATCAATTAAACATCTTTCGGTCACCTCTCTTAAAAATTCTGTCATTTAACGTTGTAGTGTTATATGTGATCAAGAGTGTCATCAGAGAGCATAGAATCTCATGCTACATCAAAAATAATTAGTTTCGGCATCTATTTCAATGACTAAACAATGGCTTTAAAAGGACGCTAATTTTATTTGTGACTTTATGTTTGTCATCCAGGCACCTTGTGCGCAGGTATCTCCAATTTAAAAGTGTTTATTTAAACATTTCAAATTAAAAATTTGAAAGTAATCTGAAGTAGTTGAACTCGCCAGGAGCGTACAAACATAGGGTTTGTGAAGCGGAGAAAAATTCCACAATTCAAGTTAGTTTTGTTACATTTCTACATCTTAAAAGTTTCACTTATCAATTTCTAAATTGCTAAAGGAGTGTCTAGAGACACTCCCGAATTCCACGACCCCAATGTTTATAAATAAGTCTTTTGATAAATTTTGAAATCTTCTTAAATTTTTCCCCACGAAAAACATCACAAAGCACTTATACGTTCAAGCATTTGAAAAATTTCAAATCAAAATTCAAAAAGTCAAGTAAGCAACAAATAAGGTAAATCGAGAATGCCAAGAAATCGTAACAGCGGGGACAATTGCGGGCCGCTGATTGACGAAGAATTCGTTAACTTCGCATAGTCTATAGGCGATAAATTGAACATAGCTTTTGAACAATTTCGTAGCATGACACAAAATCTACAAAAACGTCTAGATGATATTGAAGGGTCTAATAGTCCAGTCAAGTGAAAAGGTCGTTGATAGGGAACTCGAACATGCTGAGAAAAGTCCATGTTATCCACAATTCAGTCAACAGGTCGATATTCAGAGCAGTGTCTGCCTGATAGCAATACGCTCAACTTTAAATTAATAGAAGTCTTACCGAAATTCAAAGGGAAGGATGAGAATCCGATCCAATTCTTAAAGGCTGTGAAACATCTGGTTTCATGAAAATCCAATCTCCCTGAATCGTTTGTCTTGATTCGGTCATCACTAATCAACGATTGTCACTGATTTGGTTCGGTATAATTGAAAATTCATTCCAAACGTTTTCCGAATTCAAAGCATTATTTGTTAAGAAATATTGAAGGGAAAATACCCAAAGCAAAATACGAGCATATCTCTTCACACAAACATGATCCCTTGAAGGGTGCCTCAAAAGAAAAGTATTTCACTGAAAAGTTTCTTATTATACATCTTACCCCAAAAATCGACGAGACAGAAGGAATAAAATATCCATCCAGACACCACGATTTCAAAATTGTGAAATCAGAGATAATCCAAAACATAATGACGGCACTAGTTCTAGTTCGAGTCAAAGCTCACAAGGACAAGATCGGCAACAATACAATTTTGATGCTACTCAACTAGTTGAGGATCAGGCAGATAATCTTCAAAATGCACGTAACAGTGATCAATGGAATTTCAAACAAGAAATTTCATCTTACCTTTTATCAACGTTACTATCAATATATATTGTAACGTTTTTCTGCCTTTAAAAATGTTGTCGGGGCTCAAGACAAACAACTCAGGCGATATATTCAATATAAAATGGATTTTATTCCACACTTAACGTCTGTCAATATTAAAAATAGAAAAATCATTGTCAAACTTTTAAAAATAGCAAACTAGATGAATGAAATCCAACACTATTTACAAACCACCGTACGTAATACTGTTCCTCCTCAGATCTGTTCCGTTCCACAGGAACAGGAACTACTGTCGTCAAGAAGGTACAAGACATCTCACTCCTTTTCTGCACAGCGATGTCTGGTGGAAAACGCTAATGTCCGTCGCTTTCCCTCTGCTGCCCGGGGGTTGTAACAGCACACCAGAAATTCAATGACTGTGTATCGGTAGATTTCTTCAATCATGCTTCTTACGACCCTCCAGTTCAAGCCATCTAATCCACAGCCTAATTTTGGTAATCTGATCTTATTGATAGCCAGCTCCAAGAGCTTTCCTCTTAAGCTTATCAGGTTGTCCCACATGGAGTGATAAGTTGGCTTTCCCATTGAAGTCTCTTTGGTCACCGAATAGAACAAATATCGTTCATTTCCCGATAGGTACAGCGCCTTGCCGACCTCAAGATACTGACTTTGGAGGTCTTCAACTCCTCCAAACTTCTTCTCGAATAAGCTGGCTATACCCTTTTCCGTTCTTAGGTCCTGGGCAACACAATGCGCTAACGCGCATCCTTCAGGAGCCAAAAACAGATCCTCTTGAATCTCCATTATCGCACCGTGACGCACTTTGTGACCATTTTCGTGCTTATCCATGAATTCCTCATAGGTAAGTTCTTTTTCGGGGAGTATACAGATAATTGTCCTATTCATGTGCCCCACTATGCCATCCGATTGTGAGTGCAATGCAGTTGTTCTGGTTTTGTGTATGCCCAGTATTCTGCACACCTCCTGGAACACCGTTGATTCAAAGTTTCGTCCCTGGTCGGAGTGAAGTTCAAGCGGTACACCAAACCGACAAAATAGTTCTTTAACTAGCGTCTCGGCGACCGTTACAGCTACCTGGTTTGGCAATGCATAAGCTTCCACCCATTTACTGAAGTAATCTATTGCAACCAGAAAGTATTTGTTTCCGTCTTCTGGCGTAGGAAACGATCCATCAATATCAATCGCAATCCTTTCAAAGGGACTGCCGACGTTGTATTGCCTCATAGGGGCCCTCTTCCCTTGAGAGGGTCCATTGGTGGTCGTGCAAGTTGTACATTTTCGGCACCAGTCTTTTACATCCTTCTTGCAGTTCATCCAATAAAATTACTCTCTCCATCGTTTTATGAACTCCAAGGTGTCCTCCCGACATTCCATCGTGGAGGAGTTCTAATACTTCGGGTACTTTCGTTTTCGGCACCACGTCTGAAGCTTTCTATTCGTCCCAGCTTCGTCTTCTAACACTCGTCTCAGAAGACCATCTTCTATCACCAACGAGTCCCATTGTGCCCAATATGACTTTAACTCCTGCGAATACGGAGCTACAGCTTCCCAAGTAGGCCGCGCTTCTTGCTTCTTCCATTTTACTAAATGCTTTACAACTTCGTCAGACTCTTGGTTAGCTCGGATTTGATCTTCGGTCCAGCTATCATCTAAGACACAAGCTCGCAAACAGGTTGCTTCATTTTTCTCCTCAGCGCGACAACAGTGCGCACAGTTCCTTGGGCAGGGTCTCCTGGATAGCGCGTCAGCATTACGATGACTGGTTCCAGGCCGATGTTCTGAATCAAAATCATACTCCTGCAAACGTTCTATCCATCTGGCAACTTGCCCTTCTGGGTTTTTGAAACGTAATAACCACATCAATGCTGCATGATCGGTTCTTAACGAAAACTTCCTGCCATAGAGGTATTTATGGAAGTGTTCCACAGATTTAACTACGGCCAACAGCTCTCTCCTGGTCACGCAGTAGTTGCGTTCCGGTTTTGATAACACTTTACTGAAGTAGCAGAGCACTTTTTCGTTGCCATCTTGAACTTGGGACAACACGACTCCGATGCCGATGTTGCTGGCATCAGTATCAAATATAAATTTTCCTTCGGCTTGAGGATAGCTTAAGATGGGCGCCGAGGTCAGCATCTGGTTTAGTTCATCAAAGGTATCCTGGCAATTCTTGTCCCAGATGAAGTCTCTGTTCTCTAAACGACCAGCAAAGCATTTTCCTAAAACAATTATATCCTAGTCCTAGTCCTCTCAGAACGTTCTCCATAAGCCTCTCAAACGTTGCGAGAGCGTTACACAACCCAAATGGCATCACATTAAATTGCCACAAGCCTGTTCCAATGGTAAATGTGGTCTTCTCGTTATCCTTTGCCTCCACCTCAACTTACCAATAACCACTCTTCAGGTCCTTTGATAAATTGCTTCACGGCTTCAAAATCCAAGGCTTGAACCAAAGCCCGATTTAACGTCTGCGGGCGTGCCAGCTTAACTGCCTGCTGAGTCTCGCTATTAAGAACACCATCCAGAAACTTATCCACTGCCAGGCTCTCATACACCTCATCTGATACCGTTGGGTAAGCATTCTTAACTAAACGAACAATGTCAGCTTCATACTCCTGTAGAGTCTCGTTGGATCTCTGGTAGCGATTTTTTAACTGCGAGCGGTATACTTGCTGCAGATGTTTATTACCAAAACGCATCTCCAGGTGATTGAGGAGTGTTTGGTAATTTTGTCGCTCTGATGAAGGAATAGTCTGGAGTACCTTCAGAGCGTCGCCGCGCAGAGCCACTGGCAACATGGCTGCTTGTGTAGCTTCTGTCCAGCCGTACACCTTAGCCATCGTCTCTAGCAGAGTTAAATAGTCCTCCAATGGCGTCTTTCCATCAAAGATAGGCAGCTCACTTTTTGTTTGAATCGTACCGATGGTCACTGTATTTGTTGCTTCCATTTGGATGCTTTGCGTATTGGTAGAATTTCCGGTGTTTTCGTCTTTAGGTATAGTTCCAGAATGAAATTGTTCTTGTAACATCTTCATGCGCCCGTCCAATTCTTCTGGATTATTCTGGATTTTTCGTTAACTTCTCTTCTATACTCTTAATTTCCTCATTCACCATTTTAGAACTTTCAATCAATTTTTCTTCCAGGTTTCTAGAATTTTCTGTTAATTTATCTCCTACCTTTCTAGAGTTTTCTGTTAATTTCTCTTCCATATTTATAGTTAATTTCTCTTCCATACTTCTAGAATGTTCTGTTAATTTATCTTCCATCATTTCTTTAAGTTCCGCTAGAAGTTCGCTATTTCCACCGGGCACTTCAAACAAATATTCTCAAGATCTTCTCCCGTCTCTTCCGTGGCTCTTTTCAACCGCAACTGGAGCTCCAGCTTCTTCCCGCTTGTATCTTCATCTCTTTCTTCTAATTCTCTTTTTAGGTCTGCTATTTTCAAGTCCATTAATTTACAGAATTTTGCCATTGTTTTCAACTGTGCACAGTTAGTCCAGGAATTTCAGTTATTTCGCAATATATCGCCAATACACCCCACACCTGACACCAATTGTAATGTTTTTCTGCCTTTGAAAACGTTGTCGGGGCTCAAAGACAAATAACTCGGGCGATATATTCTACATAAAATGGATTTTATTCCACACTTAACGTCTGTCAACATTAAAAATAAGAAAATCATTGTCAAACTTTTAAAAATAGCAAACTAGATAAATGAAATCCAACACTATTTACAAACTACCGTATGTAACAATATATATATATATATATATATATATATATATATATTGATCGGCATCTATTTCAATAATAGTATTTTCAATGGTTAAAAATTATCGTAGGTGACAATGGAATAAAACAATTGCCAACGTATTCTAACAATGGTGAAAAACAACGCCAATATTATTTGTGACTTTATGTCTAGCTGTCGACCAGGCACATTGTACGTAGCATTTCTTCCAAGTTCAATAGTCTTGAGTAAATATTTCAATTTAAAAGTTATTAATAAGTATATTCAGTAGTATGTTATTGAAGAAAATGTGTTCAAAGAAGGACATATACCTGGTATTTATGTATTAGAAAGTTACAAGATTTAAGGTTAGCAGTTATTTTCATTTCTGTCTTAACACGTCTCTTCTCATCTGCCGAAAGAGTACAGACAATTGTGATATCGCTGATCTCCGTTAAGAGTTCGTTTACTTCACAAAGTCCATTGACGATAAATTGGATAGGGCTTTTGAGTAATTCCATAGCATGACGGAGGATCTGCAAAAACGTTTCGATGATATCGAAGCTTCTAATAAGCACTTAAGTCAAAAGGGTCTTGATAGCGAACTAGAACGTACTGAGAAAAGTCCATGTAAACAAGTCGATAAGTCTGAGCAGTGTCTGTCAGTAGTACAGTTAATTTTAAATTAAAAGAGGTCTTACCAAAATTTAATGGAAAAGACGATAATCTGATTCAATTTTTAAAGGCTTTGAAACGTCTGGTGTCTTCTAAATCGAGTCTTCCCGAGTTGCTTGTTCTACTACGATCATCGTTAATCAACAATGCACTAATCTGGTTCGGTATAGTTGAAAATTCTTTCCAAACGCTCGCAGAATTCGAAACGTTATTTCTTAACAAATATTGGGATGAAAATGCCCAGAGTAAAATTCGTGCCGATCTCTTCACAGGAAAATACTATTCCTCGAAGTGTTCTTCAAAAGACAAATATTTTACTAAAAAGTTTTCCATTGTACAGCATCTTAGCCCAAAGATCGATGAGGCGGAACTAATCAAATATGTATTCCGACACGATTTTGAGATTGCTATTACATTAGAATTTTCCTTAAGAGCTAACCTCGCGTGTTTTACCGTTCTTTTTCTTTTGACTCACCCTGTATAGCGTATTTGTTTGTATTGATTGATGGCTAATACGAAGTTAGCATCCCTTCACGCCGATTTGTTAATGAGGACTCTTAAGATCTAGGGTGATCTTAAGTACGAATTTGATTATAACACGATCCTTTCATTTTTAGAAAACTTTTGGCATAAAATCCGGATGAATTAGTTTTAGATTGTTAAGAAAAGAGTTCTTGATGTCTTGGTATGCGAGTTCGTGTTTCTCCTACCATATGAACTTGGTGCTCTTCTTTAGCATTATCTAATATGTTGGTTTTTGGGATACCTATCTCTGCAAAATACGCATTCAGGGATCGGATGATTGCGCTACTATTGCATTTCCTGGTAAGATGTAGTTTGATGAGCTTTGTGAAACTTTTGTAACCATTTACAGGGATCAGGTTTTGAAGAAAATCAATGTAAACGATATCCAGGACTGATTTAGAGGAAATTGGCTTGGAGATTGCAAATGGGTGGTTACTCTTTGTTAAGAAGACAAATGTGGCATTGATTCACAATTTGTTTTACGATGCTGTAGTCATTTTTTACTTGTAAAGCATTCTTTGAAGAGTAAATGTGCCTTTTTATGCCTGGATGCACGTAGATTTCGTCAAGATGCTTTAATATTTTCGTTGTGTGGCTTTTTGTTAGAACTATGAGTTCTTGTTTGTTTACCAGCTTTACTAGAAGATTGCTTTTGATCTAGAAGCTTTTGTAGCGCTTATCCTGCTATAATTTGTCTCTAATGCTTTGCAACCCTTGCTGATCTGCGATGATACTCTGCTTGCTATACATGCTGTGGTTGATATTCTGCAGGGAATGCACATTGATTGTAAACAACGAATCAGACGTATTATGGGATACATACATCCTACTGAAGATGTCGACGATGTAATTCTGCTTTGTTGTGATGTTTCTATGTCAAAATCATACTCTTGCAGGGTGAGAGAATATCTGTAGATCATGTTATTACAAATTCTTGTCTTTAAAATAGATGTTAACGCAGAATTGTTTCTCTGGATCAAGAACTTTCTCCCTAAGAGGAAATACTTTAACTTGGTGACGCAATGCAAAAATCTCCTTTTCAACTATGGGATAGTTTGCCTCTGTATTGTTCAATTTCCTGGACAAAATCGCAATTGGATACTCTCCATCTGTGTGATTTTGGAATAGAACACCTGCTATGGCCCTGTTGCTCGCATCCGTTCTCAATATGAATAACTTGGAAGAATCCGGATAAATTAGTTTTAGATTGTTAAGGAAACAGTTCTTGATGTCTTGGCACGCGAGTTCATGTTTCTCCTCCCATATGAACTTGGTGTTCTTCTTTAGCAGCTCATAGAAACTTAGACACTTCGTCGAAAATTGTGGAATGAATTTGCTGTAAAAAGTGATGACTCCTATGAAGCTTCTCAGCTTTTAACGTTGCATGACCTGGGGAATTCTTGTAAGGCTTTTAGACGTTCTGCTTCGACAAAAATGCCTTCTTTGTTGATTATGTAGCCCAAGTATGAGATTGATGTTTTAAAGAATTCACATTTTTGCAGCTCTAATTTCATGTCCGCGTTGGCCAAGCTGGGGATGACTTCTACAAGATGATGATGATGGGATTGTTCATCTTCAGAAAATATCAGGACGTCATCGATATAACGGGAAGAAAATGCCGATAATGGATCGAGGATGTTCTTCATGGCGGAGGTGAGGGCGCTGGAACTCGTTGATAAGCCAAATGGTACACAACAGAATTGGTATGTTGTGCCATTGTTGCAGAAACCACAGAATTTTCTACTCGTTTCTAATAGTGGAATGAGCCAGAACGAACTTTGGAGATCTAATTATTGAATAAGATTTTTGAATTCGAGAATCTTGTTAGCAGGGTTTCGATGGTCTCCGGCGTTTCATGCTCCTTTCTGGTGATTTTATTCAAGGTTTGAGAGTCGAGACACAGTCGGATGCAATTGTCCTTCTTCACTATTACCACAGGACTGATGTAAGAAGTTCTTGATCTTTCAGTGATGTTGTTTCTTAACATGTTCTGTATTTCCAGACGGACCTCGCTGCGATTTGCTTCAGAAATTGGGTACGTTTTGCAAGAAAGGAACGGACTCGTCGACATGGTGAGTGTGGGCGTACTTCTTATCAGCGACCACCGCAGTATTGTCAACTAATTGTACATATTTTTCAAATAATTGTTTTACGAATGTTTTGTATTTTACATCACGATTCATTTCAATTAACATTTCGCAATGCATATCTTTTGTTGTTGTTGTGTTTTCTTGTTCCTCTTCTTTGAATAAATGTTGTTCTCTACTCGTGTCTTTGTTTTCTTCTTTTGATGTTAATGTGGCGTTGGCGTGTTCATCTGCTAATGTTGTTTCTGCTAACTTATTAATACAATCGTCGCTATGATCCATAGTATCTAAGCTAGTTTGGTTTTCATTCAACAGAGCATTAATACCATCAGCGCTATGCTCAATAGTATCTATTGTTGTTTCATTTTCGCATGCATTAAAGTAATTTTTCTTATCAAATGGCCAGTTTGATATATCAGATGAAGTGCTAAACCCATGCTGATTTAATATTCGATTTTCGTACGACATACTTTTAGCAGTGAATTGGGTGACACTATCGACGGGAAGTGTATTGTTTTTGATGTACATACAATTAGTTTCAAAATTGAGTACAGCTTCGTGCTGTGATAGGAAGTCATGTTCGATGATTGCATCGTATTTTAGACCAGCCGCTATATAGAATTTAGTTTCGCGAGGAGAAATTTTGAAAATAAGTACGTCGCGGAGACATCTCGCGAATTTTGCGAGAACTTTGATAGTTTCAGATTTTATTTGTCTTATCTTAGATATCTTGAAAATAGATTTTTCGAAGTTGGATTTGTTTTGCTCGATGATTTGAGCATTTAGTAGACTTATTTCGTCACCAGTATCAACTAATGCTTATATTTTTGTTTTCTTAATAATTATATTAATGAAAGGCAAAATGTCAATTTTCGTTTGAATACCTTGCTGGGGGATTTCACTGAATAAAATTTTTGGGTGTTGGTAGCTTATAGTGTTTACATGGCGAACAGAGCGACTGCAGACGGCATTTAGAAAAAAGGCTCATTACTGTTATGAGGATTTTGAAGATTATCTACCTGACCCTCAACTACCTGGACAGTATTACAATTATATTGTTGTCGATCTCGGCTTTGTGAGTTTTGACACGAAGTAGAACTAGTGCTATTGTTGTTTCTGTTGCCCATTTGCTGACTGTTATTACCACCATCGTTTGCAGGATTATTATCGCCTCTATTGTAGTTACCATGATGGTAGCTGTTGTTCGAACGACGTTGATTGTGTGAGGAAGCAAGTTGGAATCGATTAGAAGACCGGGAATACCGACCGTTCGAGTTATAAGAAGCGGATGGCCTGTTGGGCGAAGAGTTACCACTATTGTTAGGCCTTGGTTCGTTGTTATTACGAGACGGATTAGTATACACATTCGTTCTAGGCTTTTCACTCTGCTTATACTTATCGAAATCATCGAATTACACTAGGAGCTCACAAAACTCGGAGTGGGATTTTATATTTCGAGTTATCACCGATTTCACAATCTCAAAATCGTAGTGTCTCAATTTGAATGGTTCGGCCTCATCGATCTTTGGGGTAACATGTACAATGTAAAATTTTTTAGTCTAGTATCTTTTCGATTCCTTTTAGCAGGAATGAGGAGAAACTGATAGGTCCGTATGTTTTAGGCTCTGCGGCTGATCGCCTTCCTCCTATAGGTGTAAATACCACATTAGGTCTCAACATCATTTGACACGGCTTTGTGCGAGCGTTCAAGTATTGCAGGTATAGCGTCTATGCCTTTCCGAAGTAACATTGGGAAGGCGCCATCTCCTCCAGGTGATTTGTAGGGTCTAAATGTCGTTAAAGCACATAAAGATGGGCTAATAGAATTCTGTTAGTTGTAAAGATTTTATTTGCTAGACTTCGTACCTTTTTTGACGAATAACTAGAGTCCATTTCAAAGTGCAATCTTTGGTAGTGGATACGATGCAGGCAGGGAAGTAAGTATTCAGAATACCTCCAAAGCCTTTCTAGAATTTTCTGTAAAACTGTCATTAGCTTTCTGAAGGTGCCCGCGTTCATCTACATGTTCTTTGGCGAGGACATTTTGTTGGCGGGTTGCTGTTGGTGTGTTGTCTATGCCTTCGCTAAAGCTCCACCAAGTTCTCCTCTTGGCTTTCCTTATTTCGAAATTTTACTCGGCTAGGGCTTGCCTCTACAGCTCCTATTGGTGTTCAAGCTTTGAGTTTTTGGCTTTATTAAATGCCCTCCTAGTCTTAGCTTGTATTACTTCAAGTTCTCTGTTTCACAAAGACGCTTTGTATCTGTGCATCTTCTGTGTACTGGGGCAGCTTGCATCATCTGTTTTTTGCATTAAAGAATGCAACTGTGTGGAAGCTATTTCTAGGTGTTCTGCATTCTTTATTTCCATTTGCTTCCTTCCTGATGTGCCTTTCGTAAAAACACCAGTCAGTTTTCCTTGGAGTTTTTTTTATGGTGGAAGTTTACTGTCGCCGCTTCGATTTTCGTCTGATAGTGTGGTTGGGTAACATACCAGTTGGATATATTTGAACTAAGACGTAAAGGTGCTCACCTCTCGTGTTTATATTTGAACTGCCCAATGCGATGTGGTGCGCGTTCGCGTCGCAGTTCAGGATGAGGCATTTGTTCTTCTGTTTGCAGTGTTGAATGAGGTTTCTGACCTCCGTTGAAGGTGGCTTGGCCAAATCGCCGGGGAAGTAGGATGAGACAATAATTACCATAATTCCATTGCAACTAAATCCCTAGAAATAAATTGGGGTAAAGGTAGACATCTGATGAGGATTTGGAAGCACTTTACAGTAAGTCAACTTCACTGATGTTATTGACAGTCTTCGGACTAGACCTCCGTAAACGTATGGCTCTGGAATTAGCACAATTTTAATGTCAGGGTTGGAGAATTCCTTCACCAGCACGTCGGAGGCCGCTTTACGGTGCTGGGTGTTAGCTTGTACCACGTGTTTAGCCATGTTTAATGGTGGGCTTGACTTGTGTTTGAGAGGGGACAGGAGTGCTCTTGCTCTCCTTTTGGCCTTTCCTCTTGGGTCCTTCGTTTTCTTTCCCTGTGGGTCCTTTGTTCCCCTTGCTCAGTTTCCCTCGACGTCTTGCGCCTTTCTTGGGCCTTTCTGGACTTGTTTGGCTTCCTGGGCCACGTGAACTTTAAGGTTCGTCTTCGAGCTCTTAGGGCTCATCGTCATTTGGTAAGGTGAGCACTTTTGCCCTCTTTCTCCTTTTTCAGTATCTTCCATTCGTCTGCGTTAAGAACGTCGTTTTGGTCTTTGACCAGGTTGAGGATCTTTTCATTGTTATCTTCCACGCTATTGGGGAAGAAACCGTTGGCAGCTCTTTGTCGTCTAGGGGTTTTAACTTCACTCCGCCCCAGGGTTGCAGCCTGGCAGTGTTTGCCTTTGGCCTCTCAACTGTGGTTTTATTAGTGCAACTTACCGCAAGCCACCCAGCCTTGAAGGTAGTGTCTAGAAATTTGGGTTTTACGGCTTCTCCTTCAGTGTCAACGATCTTAAGGAGTATCATCTCTTGAATGACCTTTATTTGGCTTATCTCTGGATAATCGTAGTGGAATATACCCACTTTCTTCCGTTGAATAGCGTCTTTGAAATTAGGACCTGCAGTGGAATCTTAATCTCACTTACAAGTTTGGCTACCGTTGGCTGTCCTTCGCTTCTAGTCCATACCTTCCGGAGCCTTCGAATTTAGGCCTCTTCTGCCTTTCTTACTCCTTCATTGGCTGTTGGACTTCCTGTCGGGCTTCTTTAGGTTTGAGTTGTTATAATTTGCAAGGCTTCTTCCTCTAGGTGAGAATACTTTCTTTCAATTTTGTTTAACTTTCTTAATGCGAAGTAAATAGGTCGTTCACAGTTATTAATTGTAATAGTCTAAACTGTACTAATGCGACGTTGGGACGTCGTACGATAAAACTAATGTTTTTTTATCAGTTCCTTATTATAAAAGCTTTTCTCATATTCATTAGACCATTTCCATGGATTTTTCTTTTCCACTAAACGATGTAACTGGTTCAATTCGGACGATGGATCCGGCCGAGATCTATCATAAAATTTTAATGAAACTAAATGTATCTCAACCCAGTTGAATCTTGGAGAAAGTGTACTCATAATAGCTGGTATTCGTTCGTCCGTAGGATGTAGACCTTAGTAATTTTAAATTCTATATAAGCGGCTGAATTTCTAAGAAACTTATATTTTTATATTTTCATTTTAAATATCGCTTGATCTAGTGTTACCCAGAACATTTTCAGAATTCCTTTTGGATTCTTTAAATGTTTAACTTGAAATTTGAAGATCATCGAATTAGCAGATTGTATTATCTAGACCACGTAAAACCTTGCCCATGGTAGCTCGAAAACTGTCAGGGACACTTGTTACGCCAAATGGCATCCTTTTATATCTATACAACTCTTTGTGGTGTTAATAGTTTTCAACTCTTGTGCTTGTTCTGATAATTGTATTGATAATAATTCTGTTGATTTGCATTTTATAAGTAGCAACTCGATGAACATTAATTTAGATTAGGTAGCGGTTAATGCTCACTTGTAATTGGATAGATTACCTTTTACCCATCTCTTATGCTGACAATGTTGATCTTACGGAATTAAGGCTGTGCAAAAAATTGGTGTTGGATTTTCTTGCAATACAAGGTCCACCTTGAAATGTTTAAATTTGCCGTTACCTGGACTTAAAATAGAAAATGTATGTTTACCTTCTTTCAATATGTTTTTAACTTACTTATCAGCTATTTTTGAATCTTATTAGCAATTAATTTATCTAGCCAGTTTATCGTTAATACAATCTACAGCTAATGGTAATTCTTTTTGAATATTTTAAAAATGTACTGCTACTTTTTGCATTCATCCTTTCAACTGCTCCCAGACCACTCACTTAGTTTTGTCTCTGGCGTGGTTTAAACATCAAGTACCGACCTATCTAGGTCTCTCGTTTGTTAAAGAAGTCCCACACAATTGCGCGCGAATTGTAGGCTTGTTCAGTCTTGCTGTTTCTCACCACGACACTGTCTTAATCGTATGTCCTAACCCGGTTCTTCTAAAAGTCACCGACAAACTTTCAAAATGGGTAGAAGAATGTGAAAAGTTTTTTAATAAATACCTATGAAGTCGTAAAATTCCCTTACATGCATCCAGCAGGTAGTAATTTTATGTATTTCTCAAATTATTTGCCACACACTTTCAGTAGCACATAATGATACACTAGCACTTGTAAATAGCTAATTACTAATATTGAATATACTGTTGTCACTTGGTTCTAATGGTTAATGGAAATGTGAACATTTTATTAATTCAAGCATAGATTGGCAGGCTTTCGATTTACTAATAGGTTCAATACATATCTGAAATTAACTTCTTCATTTAACGAATTGAAAATGCCGAGTGTGAATCTATAAGAGTTAGCTTATTTAATTTAACTTATTTCATTTAGAACTTAACTATAATAATAATAATAATAATGATAATAATAATAATAAATAATATGGCTTAAGGGTGCTTTTAACAAGATATTGGTTTGTGCAGTGGGTAAATAAAATGTATCAGGAGATCTACAACTGTATTGTGGTACAACGAGACCGACTTGGTTAGGTAAAGAAGATGAATTTATTTGATGGTTGACTAATTTTATGATAAAATTTTCACTTGCCGCATTTCTGCGCTCTATCAACGACACGACATTATATCTGAGAAGCAGATTAGTGTACTCTGTTCCTTGAGGAGGATAAATACCATCAGATTGGTATGATAAATAAGTAAGGAATCGCAAGACGGTCGACTGGTTAATTCATGGTGATGGTAATACGGATACTAAACAATTGAGGCATATTCTAGTTTAGAACGCACCAGTATAGTAGTAAACTGATTTGAAGGCGTTAATGTTGAAATAGTTTTTACAAGTTCTAAACAGAAACTCAAGTGACTTTGATGCCAAAGACGTCACAGCCTCAATATGTGGGGACAATGATAATATACTATTATCAGTTGTTGCTACAGAAAGAACAAGAACAGATAAAATCCATAATGGGGTCAAAAGGTACAAATACAATGGAACAGGGACTGCAAAAGGTTACACGCTTCACACCTAGGGGGTCCTGGTGGCTAACTGTCAAAACAAACAAGAGACTGCGAAAACAAAAATAGGATAAATACGGGATAAATAGGATAAATATGGAAGATGAGCGTGGTCAAAATTTTTATATACACCAGTATATAGCTCAAGAAAACTAATCTTAAAATAAAAATTAATATAAAAAAACGGTGAGAAAAATAAAATGGATACAGTAAGGTAAGTGTTGTAGAGGCACGAAAAGAACAAAATTCAACGAAGTATTAACAGACAGAATTAAATGCCAAAGATTTAAGACAAAATGTAAATAAAGGTGGACAAGAGTATAATGGTTAGAGATTAATAAGAGCTAGCAGGTGATACAAAATAGTATAAAAAGTTAGAAATGTAACTAACAATATTCAGAAAATTGTTAGAGAGAAACAACTATGCACACTGAAAGATTTTTAGATATATAACTAGAGATATAATGTATAATATATCTAATACAATATATACACCAATTTGACCGCGTAAATATAAAGTTACTTATTACAGTCTTGTAGAGAGGTAAACAAATGCTTTTGAAGACACATCTCACCTACGAAGAATAAAAAGGTTCAGTACTTAAACTGATAGCTGAACATACTTCATTATTTTAACAGTCAAGGCTTTGAGTACGATTTCACCCGCGAATGTAACGCGAACGGTAGAAGAAAAATAGTTGGGTGGTGTTCTTTATGCATCGAAATTTATTATTCCTGATATGTTTTAATTAAGAATATGCAGGAGGTAAAACAACACATCATGAGAAAACTACTGACGCACCATTTTTTTTCTCGCCTAGAAGTGCAGTTAGTGCAATTTACATGTTATTTAATGTCTCTTTGCTTGTTCTGTAAAAATTAATTAAACGCATTCCTACCGTTACTCGACAACTGCAGTGCGGAATGGGCAATGCAAACTATTGAAAAATGATGGTATCGCGTAAGCTTGCAATGTACAGACGTTGCCACACACAAATTATGACCGTTATTTATTTCTCCCGAAAATTATTTTCTTGATCATTTGTGGTCTGCTGCAATACCTTTAGCGTCAAATGATAAATTGCTAGTTTTTTTTTATTTTAGAATTTGTTGTCCAAGTATGTAAATGTGTGGGTTATACAGTAGCCTTTCTGCTGTGTGTAATATGTTTTATATTTGAGTTATCTGTATGTTGTATTAAAGCTGAAGATTTATAGACACTGGAGAATAATATCTTTGTGAAATATAAACGTTCAGCTTTGTTTACATTTTCAGCGGAGACAATAGAAAAGGTTAAAGCTTTGCAATAACTCAGTTTTCATTGAAAACGTAATGGGCTGCTTTAGTTTACGTTACTTTGCTGTATACCGTATTGTTATAATTTGTAACATCGAATTTAGTTGTTATTAACGCCACGCATACATCATGCATTGTGAGTTCAGTATGTCTGCTACTGTAAGTCTTTTACAGGTCCAGCAAACGACGGTAATGGTTGAACGGAATAATAGCTTACCTTCTGTTCAATTTTTCTACAACCGTAAATTAAATAATAATTCAGGGATCTCAGTTGTAATCGCGTTAATTAATTATCGTTCGTCAAGTAACAGTCTCGTTGGCCAGTAAACTTTAATATTGTACAGTTGTTGGTGGCGCCATACATATGTCTTAGGATACCATAGCATCAGGTTTCCAATTGTGTCCCTGCATCGCATCTTTTATGCTGTTTTTAAAGATAGGAGTACCCATTTGAGTTTCGTTATCGAAGTATTTTTGAAAAGGTAAAATCTAGTCTAGTAGTGTTCCAGGTAACACGTGTTTGTGTTCTCATTTATCGTATGAATTCTACTAGTAATTTGCAGCGATAGTCAAGTGGGGTTTGAATAAGCTAAATTTCAGTAATACAAACGTACCCTTTGTATATATTTGAAGGTCGCAATATCAGATTTTCTAAATTTTTCCCATTGCAAATTTGGTGCTCAAATTGGGCAAATTTTAAATCTTGAAAATTTTGAATCAATAAATAAACAATGTAAGTCCAAAGATGCCTAGAAACAAAAACATAGCAGACAGTGGTGCTATGCTGCTAATATTCAGAATGAGTTTTGGTGTTTTACTGAGTCCATCGAAGACAAATTAGATAAAGCATTCAATCAATTCCGCAGCGTAACACAATGCGTGAACGAACTAGGAGCGTGCAACCGTTAAGTCACTCAAAATTTAGGTCAGAGGAGCCAACGATATCGAACTAGAACATGTCGGAAAAAGGTCTTTCGCAGGTCGACAGTTCTGATCCAGATCTTTCAGCCAAGATCAATAAAAGTATAATTTTAGTACAGTGCAGACAGTTGAGGATGAAGTCGACAACCAACAAAGCGCTCAGCCTTTTCTAATAGCAACTGTCTCTAGACGCCCGACTCATTACCACAATCAAATAAGCTAGCACATCACACAACTATTTACTGATATTCCCCAAATTCAAAAGCAAGCGAATAGACGTATTACCTTTTACTAATGTAATTATAGTGGATGCTGGTGTCGAATTGAATTTCTTAAATGGTCAAATTGCAGCCCAAAATAAGGAAATCTCTTTAATGTCTCAAAATGTAAATCACATCTAGCACTAAGAAGCTTCTGGCTAAAGATCAAAGATTTAGTCGTCTAATAAATATAAGTAATTGTATTATTTGTACCAAGGTCTTTGGAGATCACATATGGCCTTCGAAAATTGGGCACAGCCTCTTCACACGGTTTTGCGTCCTGTCTGTTGCACAGATATAAAAGGAAACCGGAGAAACTTTTGCCTGCGTACTTAGAATTTCATTCATAATCATTTCGATTTGGGGAAGTTAATGAAGCCAATCGGTGTGTTTGTCTTGGACATAAATATGAAGATGTTGCAATATTATTCGGATGTTACCTTCGCTTTGATAGCTTGTGGATGACGTATTGATGTATAAACAATGCGAATGTTCTTACGATCGAAGAATTCAGCCAAACTGTTATTGCGATTGTAGCTAAGTACTGTCTAGGATCATGGTTTTCGGAGTACCAATTTCTTCAAGGTATGCATTAGAGATGGGATAATGATGATAAAAATAAAAAGGATGGTTATTCCTCACTTTGTTAAGTGGAGAGCATTGCTGCTTAATGCCTCTGTAATCTAATAAATATAAATAATTGTAAAATTCTAAATAGTGCACAATGTAGGGTTGTAAGTTTATAAACTGACTGTATTTGTATAAATGGGAATTGTTTTCCATTCCATAGTGTAACCGAATCAACCCATTGAAATTGTATGAATTGTATGAAATTGTATAAAATGAAATCAGAATAGGTACAGTACAAAGTTGGGTAAATCTTTTTGGCTGTCGGCCCACATAGGAAATGAACAGTTGGTCGCCGGCCATATTAAAAAATTGCCTATATATGTAGATGTTTTTAGTTAGGAGTGAGTATCAAAAAAAATCTTTTCAAACAAAAACGCGTATTATTTGTGCAAATTGAATTGAAAAGAAAAATAATAAAAGGAAGACTGAAGCAGATATTTAAGTGTATATTTTTCATACAAAATAAAACATGATACTTGTTTACAAATTAAATAATAACCCTTTTATCATACATACAATAGTAATTACACAAATCATAATTTAAGTGGCTGCAGTAAAACTTTTTTAGCAAAGCTTATAATTTTTTGGATATCTAGGGTAAATGTCGTTGTTGATACATTGGTGTTAACGAGTTTTTGGTATAATTTAATATTGAAAATGTTTGTTAGCCAATATAGTCGATCCAAACAACAAGCATTTTTTGGGTAAAAATTTTCAAATTAGCAAAGGTTCAGGCTGAAATTCACTCGGTATGCAGTTATGGTTTCTGAATTCGGGAAAATCTAACGCGTTTCATTTCTAAAAATACTTGTATATCACTTTAATTCCCATATTCGACAAAGAACTTTTCCCAAGCTCAACTAACGTATTTGGTTGTGGCAAAGGACGTCAGAATGTTCAAAACCGAAACCATGTTTATGATTCAGATCCCTTTAACGAATAAAATTAGTAATTTAGCAATGCAAGATGTAACGTGTTCAGCCTGTATTACGTTTTTGCACAATGCTTGTTGACATAGAATACAATAGATTGTAATAAGTTTTCTATCGCTGCATTTCTGCAATTTTGTTCTTAATTATTCTGTAATGCACCAGAGTAGTATTAAAATACATAATTAGAGCACCTGGCGATACATGTTCTTCTATGCTCAATTATGTATTTTAAAATACAGCTACATAAAAATACCAGCAGTATAATAAGCAAAACCTTCATATCTGTTTCTTTTTGTAGTTCCCAGAATTGCAGCCGACTGTTGTTTTTTTAACCACATTTCAAAATAAATGATATACTTCATTATTTTTGACAACTGTAATTTATCTCTGTGGAAACGCACGTCCATTAAATATAAATATTAAGTTCAGAACTTTCTCATTATTATGTTGATCTCAAAACTTAGATAAACTATTGTAAGGAAGATGATTCAATTCTGGCGTATAATATCCTCGCCATTATTTTTATTTATAAATATTCGTAATCATGTATCGAAAGCTAGCGGATGATGAAGGCTGTGGAAATAAATGATACTATACCGTTAACTACAAGATTAACACGATTAGGTAGTAGTTACGTTCAAAGGTATAGTGGGTATATTCTTTTGGGCATTTTAAAATGAACAACTGTAGCAGGCACTAAAATTAAAACTAATGGTCTGTAATATGCTTCACCACCTTAAATATTTACCCGATTGCTATCGTACTAATGGTAATAATTATTACAAATTATACGGGGTAATAACACGAGCTTTCGACCATGAGAAACGCTGTTTGAAGATCCCAGATGCTATAATTTGTGATTGCTTGCTTTTGACACAAAGAGATTTAGAGTTATTTATCTTTAGGATATAGGAAATATATTAGGCAGTACTAGAGCGTTGCATACTTTTCGACTTTTCAAATGTTGCAGCTCTACCTCGTAATTGTGGTTAT
>LR736857.1:23570098-23605321 GCA_902654985.2 Oryctes borbonicus | reverse complement strand
TATTATCTTTTTGATTCTTATTGATGTATTTATTGTCCTTTTAATAAGCAATCTTATTGTGCACTAGTATTAGTTGACTAACAAAGAAATATGTTTAAATATTGGCACTAGTGAAAGCAGAAAAACGGTAGGAATTCGTTAAAAATGAATAAGGTTACTGAAGGAATAAATTTAACTGCAATGATTGCCAGATTGTATTTGCAAAGAGTCTCAAAAGAAAACGCCGACAACTGCATTAGAAAATGTATAAAACAATGCGAAAAATTAAGTTATGAGTTAAATTTTCAGACCCATTTACGTCCCGAAAAAAATTAAACCTTGTACGTCCCTGTATTGACAGAACAGACACGTGTTTCAGTGGAGGTTGCAAATAACATTGAGATATTTCATCCCTTTTTTATTTACTACACTTTTTCATTATAAAGTCTACTGTTAAATCTTCCGTACTAATTTCCCATTGTGTATATGTAAAGGGACCTACTACTACTAATACTATTTTCAACAATTTATGTTGAAAATTCCACAAATGCTTCGCACTCTTTATATAAATTATAGTAATGGGCACTATTGATGAGACTATGTAAAATGTAAACGTAAGAATTAGTAGGATCTTCTCTTTGGTCAAATTACCTTTGCTTTGAGACAATTATGTGGTGTTACGCTGATTACCAAATTTGACTTACACAAATTACAATTTATTACATAAAATTTAAACCTATCGATTTTGTTTACTTACTCGTAACTTGGGCTACTTGTTTTCTTTTTTCGTGAGATGTAGTTTTAAGTACTGTGTTGCATAACGTAAAAATAAACTGAAAAATCTTTCATTTTGATCAAAGCATAATCATCAGTTTATTTATACCATGTTTTTAACATGCTAGTCGACTAGCGCTACTCGACTAGACTTACCAGTAAACTGCCTAGTATAGCGTCAGCGCTGGTTAAATGATTTGCTTGTAACTGTGTAAAACTGTTTCATTTTATAATGTACTTTGTCACATCAAGAATTTAATGAAGCAGGGAACAAAGCTATTTTTTTGAAAAAGTAACATGTGGATAGAGTTATTCATTCGTCACTATCTATAGCAGAAACTAGTCGAAATATATTAATTCCCGCAATATGAAGTGACTTAGTAACTAAAACGGGCAGTTTTATTACGTAGCAAACTTCAAGTCGAGCAGTGGAAGTAGTAGTCGCGGGTAGAGGGGCTGGCAAAGAATTTAAGCCATAATTAACGTGTATGCAATTATGTATCGATGTACTGCCAGAATGGAGGTTCATCACGCCGAGTATTATCGATATTTCCCTGCCTCGGATATTTTAAGTTCAAGGATGCTTCGATACAATACTAATTTATTTACTTTTACTAACAAAGTATTTTACGGGCACTTAATTTAATTCCCTTTCTATTCACATTTGTCTGAGTAGGAATTTCGCACAAATGGTTTGTTCAAAGCTGCTTTAAACTGAATAGCCTCATATTTATTTAAATAAACAAGTACCTCTTCAACGCAGACTTTTTATTATTTCTAATGGTTTTGCAAGCGAACAGTACAAAGCATTAATACTAGACCATACAAATACCATCGTAAGTGACTATAACAGATTGTGTTAATTTTCTTTCTCACCGTGATTAAGAACAAACGATAGCGATTTTCTTCCTTAAAACAGATTTTTCTTTTTTCTTCCTTTATAAACAGTTATTCCTATAATTAAAACTGTAAATAATGATACTGCGGCACGAAGCTTATGTTCCCTTTCCTATTTTTTAATCGTCATTTCGATGTCTAATGCTCTGTGTAATTAAATGATACCTTTGTTGATAATTATACATTGTATAAAACCGGACACGTGTCAAAATGTGAATATCGTTAAAACAATGCAACGATGCAAAGCGAGCGAATTATCTTGTCTTATGAAGTTAGACATCGAGACGTGCACTACATTTACGTAATTGTAATGCACTAAGGTCACACCGATAAATAAATAATTTTCGAAGAATAAATATTAAACTTATAGGCGCTACCAAAATTAGCTAACGAGATTTTTATGATTTTCGGTCACACATTCTTTCATGGCAGTTAACTTTTCTGTTAGATTATACATAACACGTTATTATATGAGAATATGCACTGTCAATAATGTTATAAGTATCGTATAAAGGCACAGTCAAAGAAAAACATTTGGTAATTATTTCACAAATTTTACTGGTGCTCGATGTGCATTTCGCCTTGCGACATCGTCAGTAGATTAGACACTAAGCTACAATTTGTATACAGTGTGCATACATATACATACCTTGCCGTAAAATGGAAATTAGAAACGAGGAAAATGCTTCACCAAGAGTAATCCCTCACTTCGTTTAATTCTTTGATCGTATAATGGAGTTAGTTGGAACAATGTATTCATGTTTTGTAATTTTAAAATATGTAAGTAGAGGTTATGTCATCAGTGCCACTCTCACATCTTTTCTTGGCATTTCACATTGTCTCCCCGTCGAGAATATGCGCCCATCTAGTGGTATAAAGCTCGATTCCTAAAAGAAAATTCTTTTTTTTAGCCTATCTCTAGGGTGTAAGTAGTAAGAATATGTTCTAATGGTAGCCAACGACAATTGTAGGAGAGACTGAAATTAACTGCTTTCGTATTTCATTCTCTTTCAAAAATTGTCTAAATTCATGTGATATCTTTCTACAGCGAGAATTAGTGTAAATGTCAATCCTATAAAAAGTTTATATCGTCAACTAAAAAAATCTTTCGGTCTGTTTCCATCAGAATTCTCAGTGTCATTTAACGTTGTAGTATTATATGTGGATCAAAGAGCACAGATTCTCAACTTCAAAAATCATTAGTTTCGGCATCTATTTCGACAATTATGTATTTTAAATCGAAAAAATTATTATAGGTGACAATGGAACTAAAACAATTGCCAACACAACTAAACAATGGCTTTAAACAACGCTAATTTTGTTTGTGACTTTATGTCTAACTGTGTAACTGCAGTTTCCTATCACTCGATATCATCCAGTTTAAGTGTTTATTGAAACATTTCAACTTAAAAATTTTAGAAGCGAGTTAGAGTGAATACTACTCTAGCTGTAAGTAGCTGAGATAGTATAGTAGGTATTTTCATCTCTACATCTTATTAAAAATTTCACCAAAAATTTAAATTACTCAAAGAGTGTTTGGGAGCACTCCCGAATTTCACGACCCCAATTTCTATATGTCTTTTGAAAAATTTCGAAATCTTAAATTTTCCCCACGAAAAACATTACAATTTGGCGCCCATACGTTCAGGCATTTGAAAAATTTCAAAACAAAAAAAAAAAGGTTTCTATTTAAGTAAGCGACAATTCAGGTAAGTCCAAAATGCCAAGAAATCGTAACAGAGGGGACAATGGCGATACCGCTGATCTCCGTGAAGAGTTCGTTTACTTCACAAAGTTCATCGACGATAAATTGGACAGAGGTTTTGAACAATTCCGTAGCATGACGCAAAGTCTGCAAATACTAGAACGTGTTGAGAAAAGTCTAAGTCGTCCACAAGTCAGTCAACAGGTCGATAATTCAGAGCAATGTCTATCTGATAGCAGTACGGTCAACTTTAAATTACAAGAAGTCTCACCGAAATTCATTGGGAAAGACGACAATCCGATTCAATTCTGAAAGTCTTTGAAACGTCTGATGCTCTCAAAATCCAATCTCCCTGAATTGCTTGTTTTATACGGCCCTCAATAATCAACGACGCACTGATCCGGTCCGACATTACTGAAAACTTATTCCAAACATCTATCGAATTCGAAGCATTATTTTTTAACAAATTTGGGGCGAAAATGCCCAGAGCAAAATACGTGCTGATCTCTTCACAGGCAAATACATCCCTCGAAGTGTGCTTCAAAAGACTCACTAAAAGTTTTCCATTCTACATCTTGCCCCAAAAATCGGTGAGGCAGAATTAATAAAATATCTATCCAGACACTACGATTTCGAGATTGTGAAATCAATGATAAACCCAGACATAAAGTCCTATTCAAAGTTTTGTTTGTGAACTTCTTGTGCATCTTGATGATTTTGAAAAGCATAGAGGCGAAAAGCCTAGAACAAATTCGTATACAAATACACCTCGTAGTAACAACAAATAACGGCCTAACCATAAGGGTAATTCTTCGTCCAACATCAATTTAAATTTAAGTGTGGAGTGATCTATAGGATCGAAAGCTTTCGTAAAATCAGTGTAAATGACGTCAACTTGGTTGCTAGTGTCAATAGCTTCACTGATATATTTTGTAATTTCTACTAGGTTAGTTATAGTAGATTGGCCACTAATAAAACTATGCTGTTGGAGAGAAAACTGATGTTTGCATTTGTTGATCAGTTGATGATACAACGTACTCTCAAATACCTTGGAGAAATTGGAAACCACATTAATTGGTCGATAATAATGTATGTTAGCTTTGTCCCCTTTTTTAAAAACAGGCGTGACTCTACTAATTTTCCATGTTTCGGGTAACAAGCAAGTTCTTATAATCAAATTGAAGATAGCTGTTAACGGCTCACACAATACTCTTGCACAATCCTTTATAAAGAAACTAGGTATACCATCATGACCACATGTGAAAGTGGAATTAAGCTTGGGTCATGCTACAAAACACTTTTCGCTTAGAAAATTTTTGAAGTGATATACATAGTTTGATGTAATATGGAAAGTGAAGGTAACCGATGATGAGGAATGGAAGTAATTCGAGAAAACTTCTGCGAAGGCATAAACGATGTCTTGTGGTTTCGAAAGTTCTTGATTGTTGCTTGATATGCAGCCAGGTATCCTAGTAGTATTTCCACTATCTGCAACGTATTTCCAAAACATCTGCGGGTCGCTAATAATTTGAGATTGCATTGCGGTTTGATAGTTTTTATAAGCACGCTTCAAGGCATTCGAAGAAGGACATAAACCTGGTGTTTATGTATTAGAAAGTGACAAGATTTAAGGTTAGTAGTTATTTTCATTTCAACGTCTTAATACGTCTCATTTCAACTGCCGATAGGGTGTCTAGGGACATTCCCGGATTTACGACCCTCAATTTTTGAAGAAAAACTTAGAATTTCTAAAATTTTACCAAATTTCATATCGTCAAAACATTACAAAATTGGCGCCCAACGGGGGGCATTTGAATTTTGAATATTTCACAAATTCAAAAAGACAATTTCAAATTAAGTAATCAAAGGTTAAGTTAAAATGCCAAGAAATCGCAACAGAGGGGACAATGGCGTGTCGCTGATCTCCGTGAAGAGTTCGTTTACCTCAAAGTCCAGACAATAAATTGGATAGAGCTTTGGAGCAATTCCGTAACACGGCGGAGGGTCTGCAAAAACGTCTGCGAAAAGGTCTTCATAGCGAACTAGAACGTGCTGAGAAAAGTCCATGTCAACAGGTCGATAAGCCTGAGCATTGTCTGATAGTATCTGATAGTAGTACAGTCAATTTTAAATTAAAAGGGGTCTTACCAAAATTTAACGGAAAAGACGATAATCCCATTAAATTTCGAAAGGCTCTGAAACGTCTGGTGTTTTCTAAATCGAGTTTTCCCGAGTTTCTTGTTTTAAACGGTCATCGTTAATCAACGAAGCAGTAATCTGGTTCGGTATAGTTGGAAATTTTTTCCAAACTTTCTTAGAATTCGAAAAGTTATTTCTTAACAAATATTGAGGTGAAAATGCCCGAAGTAAAATTCATGCTGATCTCTTCACAGGCAAACACGATTCCTCGGAGTGTGCTTCAAAAGAAAAATATTACTAAAAAGTTTTCCTTTGTACATCTTACCCCAAAGATCGACGAGGCGGAACTAATCAAGTATATATCCAGACACTACGATTTTGAGATTGTGAAATCGGTGATAACTCAGATAATAAAATCCTACTCCGAGTTTTGTGAGCTTCTAGAGCAGTTCGATGATCTTGATAAGTATAAACAGAGTGTAAACTCGTAATAACAACGAACCAAGGCCTAACGACAATGGTAACTCTTCGTCCAACAAGCCATGCACTTCTTATAACTCGAACGATCGGTATTCCCAGTCTTCTAATCGATTCCAAAGAGATTTCTCGCACAATCAACGTCGTTTGAACAGCAATTACCATCATGGTAGCTACAATAGAGGTGGCAATAATTGTTCAAACGATGGTGGCAATAACGGTCAGCAAATGGGCAACAAAAGAAACAACAATAGCGCTAGTTCTAGTTCGAATCAAAACTGAAACAATGTAATTGTAATACTGTCCAGATAGTTGACGATCAGGTAGATGATCCTCAAAGTACTCATAATAGTAAAAAGCCTTTTTAAAAATGCCGTCTGCAGTCGCTCTGTTCGCCATGTAAATACTATAAGCTACCAACACCCAAAAATTTTATTCAATGAAATGCCCCAGCTAGGTATTCAAACGAAAATTGACATACCCTTCATTAATATAATTATTAAGAAAACAAAAATAAAAGCGTTAATTGATACTAGCGCCGAAATAAGCCTATTAAATGCTCAAATCATCGAGAAAAACAAATCCAACTTCGAAAAATCTATTTTTAAGATATCTAAGGTACAAGTAAAATCTGGAACTAACAAAGTTCTCGCAAAAATCGAGAGATGTCTCTGTGACTTGCTTCTTTTCAAAAATTCTCCATATGAAATTAAATTGTATATTGCGGCTGGTCTAAAATACAATGTAATCATCGAACATGACTTCCTATCACAGCACGAAGCTGTACTCAATTTTGAAACTAATTGTATGTACATCAAAAACAATACTCTTCCTTTCGACAGTATCACCCAATTCACTGCAAAAAATACGTTGTAGGAGAATCGAATATTGAATCAGCATGGGTTTAGCACTTCATCTGATATATCAAACTGGCCATTTGATAAGAAAAATTACTTTAATGCATGCGAAAATGAAACAACAGTAGATACTATTGAGCATAGCGCTGATGGTATTAATACTCTGTTAAATGGAAACCATACTAGCTTCAGATACATGTTGAGAAACATCATTGAAAGATCAAGAACTTCTTACATCAATCCTGTGGTTATAACCACAGGATTGATGTAAGATGTAATTGATGATTTTTACTATAGTAAAGAAGAAGGACAATTCCATCCGACTGTGTCTCGACGCTCGAACTTTGAATGAAATCACCAGGAAGGTGCATGAAACACTGGAAACCCTCGAAACCCTGCTAACCAGATTCTCGAATTCAAAAATCTTCTCGAAATTAGATCTCTAAAGTTCGTTCTGGCTCATTCCACTATTAGAAACGAGTAGAAAATTCTGTGGTTTCTGCAACAATGGCGCAACATACCAATTCCGTTGTGTACCATTTGGCTTATCGAGTTCCAGCGCCCTCACCTCCGCCATGAAGAACATCCTCGATCCATTATCAGCATTTTCTTCCCGTTTTGTCGATGATGTCCTGATATTTTCTGAAGATGAACAATCCCATCATCATCATCTCACAAAAGTCATCTCCAGCTTGGCTAACGGGGCCATGAAATTAAATCTGCAAAAATGTGAATTCTTTAAAACATCAATCTCATACTTGGGCTACATAATCAACAAAGAAGGCATTTTTGTCGAAGGAGGACGCCTAAAAGCCATACAAGAATTCCCCAGGTCGTGCAACGTTGAAAGCTGAGAAGCTTCATAAGAGTCATTACTTTCTACAGCAAATACATTCCACAATTTTCGACGAAGTGTCTAAGTTTCTATAAGCTGTTAAAGAAGAACTCCAAGTTCATAAGGTAGGAGAAACACGAACTCGCATTCCCAGACATCAAGAACTGTTTCTTTAACAATTTAAAACTAATTCATCCGGATTTTTCCGAGTTATTCATATTGAGAACGGATGCGAGCAACAGGGCTATAGCAGGTGTCCAAAATCACACAGATGGAGAGTATCCCATTGCGTCTTTTCCACCTAATATTGCCTGATATCTTCCCATTTTCGCTATGTGTATCACCTTCTTTGCTTCTGTTTCTTTCATGTTGTCATCCTTATTTTTTAACAACCCCCAGAATCTGGTCTGTTTTTTGTACCGTGTCGTAATTTTTGTTGATATTATTTTCAGCTGTGCATTGTTTCGTCGTGTATACGCGCATCATTCGTAACAATTTCTCTTTTTTTATCCTCTGTACATGTTCTGGCTTGTTCCTTCCGTTCCAGCGTTCTTTAGACTCTTTTCGCTGCTCTCCTTTCAACCTTGATCTTTCTAGCCAGCTCTTTCAGTTTGGTTTGCTATTGCTTCTAAGTTTCATATTTTGATATGATTCTTTCACTCAAATGTTGGTTTTAATTTATTTTATTTTTGTCTCTTTATGCATTTTTTAACTATAATGTTTGTTACTTTATAAAATTGGTTTTTCACGTGTTTCTCTGGCAACCTCTGTCTCAACTTCTCCGAATCTATATAGATACTGTTTCCTCCTTCGTCAATCTGTATGTTTGTATCGTTTCAGAACTAACGCTATTTCACTTGCTGTTTTGCATTCCTCTTTACCTTTGCGTTTTTTAATTTTTGTCGCAAGAATACAGTGATCCTGAAATGTTTCTATTTCTCTCTTGCTTGTTTTTGTCATTAAACTGTGACCTACTAGGCTTCTTCTATAATTGAACTTTATCGAGTATAGCAGGATAGTATGATGGAAATAGTGTTTGTACTACTAGATTGTTCAGAAGGTAATTTTATATATGTATTATTAATCTTGTCCTCCCCGGTTAATCAACCCGTCGCCTTCCCATTTCTCACCTTAGAATTCATGTGACCAGCAACAACAGTATGTTTTCTCAGGTATTAAGTTCCATCCAGTTTCTCAAAACGTACCTACTTGGTACCGTCCGTGATAATTTTTTATATCACATCTTTATTCATTCAAAAAAATATTCTTCCTTATCTGAGTATATTAGTATTGTTTGAATAAGCATGTAATTCATTTCGTTCTACTGCTGTTCTCACTTATATTCGATATAGGGAATGTATAAAACTAAAGTCTCATGAAAAAAATATACGCCGATGTGTAGGTTATCTATATTAAAACAGCATAAGAATTATTCAATTATAAACCTTGTTGAAGAAGAATGAAATGTCGCAAACGTAAAAAATAATAGCAAGAAAAACTTGAACAGAACATATAACAATATATTTTATCTAAAACCTTATCTATCAATCAACTGTTGTAAGGCTAAAATATAATAATACTTAAACAATCTTTCTTGTCCTTAGCAAAAGACCCTGCTGAAACGATAATATTTAGGTTAATAGTACTTATAGGCTAGAAAGTTCATCGAAATATATAAATCCGCTACCAATATACGTTTATATATCAATGCTACGCTATAGAGCAGTTGTTGCCAAATTTCGGGCTCAATAATGTCATGTTGATCTATTCGTAACTATTCGTACTGTATATAAAATTCGATCAGGGCGCCCGCTACATGGTCATTCTCGGAACTATTTAATTATAGGAGTAGTACGCCATGGAGCCCCCCGCGAAATTTGTAGCTTTAGAGTCTATTGACTATTTCTAGCCATTTAACGCTGACATACGCCTCGATACGTTGTTGAGCCCGACCCCGGACTTCTTCGAACACCTTTTCTTCAATAATATAATTTATGAATGAATTTTAAATCGTAATATTTACTCAAAACTATTATATTTGGAGGAAATGCTACGTACAGCGTGCCTGAACGACAGCTAGACATAAAGTCATAAATAGTTGTTTGTTTTTGTTGGCGTTGTTTTTCACCATTGTTCGACTACGTTGGCAATTGTTTTATTCCATTGTCACCTGTGATCCTTTTTAACCATTGAAAATATACTATTATTGAAATATATACCGAAACGAACGATTTTTGCTGTAGCATGATGCAGGGACGCAACTGATGCTGGGATTCTGTGTTCTCTAACGACACTCTTGCACATGCAACACTATAACGTTAAATTACACTGCGAATTTAGATGATACGGACTGAAAGACATTTAATTGACAAAGACAAATTCTATACGACTAACGTATGCACTAGAACTTGACGAAGAAATTTTTGACATTAATTTGATGAAAGTAGAATGATAAAAGTAGTTAATATAAGTCTTCCCCACGATTGTCGTTGGCTGGACTTATATTAATTCTTTTATTTTTACGCCCCAGAAATATTTGGCTAAACACAGGAATCTTTCTCTAGGGATTTCGTAACGGGAGGCGACATTATCGAATGGTGCAAACCATCATATATCTACGAATGGTGAGTTTTCCACATTTCAAAGAAGTAAGTTGTAGTCAGCGTAATAAGATACAGAATGGCCGTCCCAGCGCATCCAGGTTCATGGAATGTAACGTTGTTTTTATCGTGTTTCAGAAGCGAAGAGGAATAAAAACTTCGCGTTTTCAGCGAGAGTAGGATGTTGCCAGACGGACGAGAATTCGCTTTCCATCTATTCGAATTTCGCGCATCAGCATGGCTCATTAACGTGGAATGTGAACGTACTTCGAACGCTTAATCGCATTTTAATAATCATATTTTCATTATTTCGGGTAGAATCCAGTACGAAACTGTATTTTACTCGCTAAAATGGTTGTTTGAAAAGAAAAGTATCGTGCGGTAATTGGTTTATTTGAGTACCATGACCTATAACTGTGACACTGAAAGCGATTTAGATATGAAAATTTGGATGAAAACCGGATAAAGCAAATATCTATATTTGAAGCACTTCGGAGAGATTTCAATCCTAACCATACATATTTTGGTTACGAAGGACTTGTTACTATCACAGGAAATTCATCGGTCACCTGAAGGAATTGTGAGTGCAGTGTTTCCATCTGAAAACTGTACGCTCGTGAAAAAATCGATCCAAAAACGACAATAAAAGGCTATCCCTAATCATTATGACAAAAGATAGCATAGGTTCGCAGCTAACTGATGAGGTACGGTTAGTAAGATTATTGCGATACAGTATCTAAGCTTTTTTCTGCAATTTTTTTTTACTGTGCTTTGATGTTTGGAAAAGAATATTTCTTTATCGTTGGAGAAAAATGTCTGTATTTACATTTAGAGAGAGAGCTAATAATATATATACTATGTCAAACGCACATATTTATTAACTACTGCACCTGAGAAAATCTTCCTGCACAAATATATATATGGGATAGGTAACAACCGCAGATGTATTGCAAATTGTTTCATACGTTAGTTTCATTTGGTTTGATACAGCTTAACATCAAAATAATAATGTGATATAGAGCAGCGCATATAGATTTATTCGGTAAGTTTAGGAATACAATTTATATGATAATTGTATTTTGCCCCAATATATTTAGATTGGACAGTAATTTAATCTTCTTTCTACATTTTTTGTGTTGTCTTGGTATTTAAAGAAGAATTCGGGTAAGTAATCGCTGATAGAAATTTGGAATAATGTGATTAACCATTACGAAACACAGGTTATTGCGAATGTGATTGATCATCAGCTTAAGAAATTGCACCATCAACTGCAAGATGATTGGGAGATAGGAATACATAATAAAACAAAAATAAAAGGTAAATTACCAACAAATTTACTGTAATGGGTAATGACTCCTATAAACCTTCTTAGCTTTTTAACGTTGCATGGCCTGGAGAATTCTTGTATGGCTTTTAGGCGTTCTCCTTTGACACAAATATTTGTTGATGATGTAGCTCAAATATGAGATGGATGATTTGAAGAATTCACATCTATGTAGGTTTAATTTCATGCTTGGGTTGGCTAAGCTGGATACGACTTCTGTGAGATGATGGTGATGGGATTGTTCATTCTCGGAAAATATGAGGACGTCATCGATGAAATGAGAAGGAAAAGCAGATAATGGGCCAAGAATATTCTTCATGGTGAAGGTGAGGGCACTGAAACTTGTTGATAGGCCAAATGGTACGGAATTGATACATTATGCTATTGATGGAGAAGCCACAGAATTTTGTACTAGCTTCTGACAGTGGAATGAGCCAGAGCGAACATTGGAGGTCTAACTTGGAGAGGATTTTTGACTTGGAGGGCGTTGCTTCCTGGTAATTTTGTTCAAGATTCGAACGTCGAAGCACAGTCGGACGGAGTTGTCCTTGTTTACTAGCACAACAGAACTGATTAAAGAAGTTCTTGACCTTTCAATTGTTTTGTTTCTTAACATGTTTTGTATTTCCAGATGAACATCGTTGCGAAATGCTTCAGGAATTGGATACGTCTTGCAGGAAAGTGGAACAGACTTGTCGATGTGGAGAGCATGCGCATATATATATATATATATATATATATATATATATATGTAGATATATATGTACGTATATGTTTCATAAATAGTTGTTTTATTAATGTTTTGTATTTTACATTACAACTTAATTCGTTTTATATTTTGCAATGTATATTTTCTGTTGTGTTGTTTTCCTCTTCCTCTTCTTTTAATAATTAATGTTCCTCACTCATGTGTGTGTTTTCTTCATTCGATGGTAACGTAGTGTTATTTTGATCTGTTAATGTTACTAACTCATTAATACAATCGTCGCTATGTCGAAACTACCTAAGCTAGCTTCAATATCTTTTAACAATGCATTGATACCATTCGCACTATGCTTAATAGTACCTACATTTGTTTTGCTTTTGCATGCAATAAAATAATTTTTCTCAATTACCCAATGTGAGATATTAGATGAGCCATATTTGAGGTGCTCAAAACACATTCTGATTAAAAATTACATTTTCGAATAGCATGTATTCAGCAGTTAATTGAGTGACACTATCGAAGGGAAGTCTATTTCCTTTGATACACATACAATCAGTTTCGAAATTGATCACAACCTCGTGCTGGGAAAACTAGTCATGTTCGAAAATGGCACCATACTTTAGATCAGCCACTGCATGAAATTTGATTTCGTGTGGAGAATTCTTTATAAGAAATACGTCACAAAGACATCTCCGGATTTTCGCAAGAAGTTTGTTTGTTCCAGACCTGATTTGTACTTCGGATATATTGTTATGAACTTGTTCGGGATATGGGCGACGGGGTAATACTAATTACTTTTTAGCCATCCAGAATTTTGTTCCATGGCAATTTTTTTCCATTTAAATTCTACATTTTGAATAAATTTAAGAAAAATAAACAGGAAGCTATTTCAGATCTTACGTTTTCTATTATTCTGTAGCAAATGTCATGCCTTTTTAATGCTTTATAATTGAACAATTTTGCGTCACCTAAAAAAGTTAGTGGACATTCAAAACAGGTAACTATGGGCCCTTGATTTTTTGGAAGACTTGTATCTGAACTCTCTACGATAAGACAGTGATACCATTAATACCTGGAGCTACCTGCCCTTTTTGTTCTAGACAAAAGAGTCCATTTTTTCGTAGCGGAAACTTAGTTTGCAAGTTTAAGTACGTTGTATGTCATTTATGTCACTTTGAATGTGATTCCATAAAATAATTCGACTTGTATATCACAACACTGGTATGATAGATTTTGTGAATCTCAGCCACATCGTGCATCGTGTAGCGGCTGCTAGACGCTGCTGAATGGTATGAACGAGATCCTCAGTGCTTCTGGTTTCGGGGCTCAATACTTGTATTCATTTTAATATAATTGAAAGTGCCATCATATAAGTGGTGTTATATTAAATGTCCTAGGAAGAAATTTTCTACAAGACCAATTTCTCAGTGACCTTCCACAAAATGTCCATGGTTGTACTTCCTTCAGCCAAACTTCCTTGGGCGGCTAAAATTAGTATTTAGTATGACGATTTGCCGTATTATACATAGAAACATCTATGAACAAAACGATGCTCTGGATCAGAATGATTCACTACCCGATGGTCGTTAACTATACCACTGTCCATTAGGCTCCGATACGATCTCCAGGCATCGGTGTGATCTCTTTACCGGCTGCTACATGTTTGCTAGATGACGTGGATGAGATTCTCAGCTTCTCTTCTGTTATGGGGGTAGAATTCTTCTATTTATTTTAATATAATTGAAAGGGCCATATATAAGTAGTGTTATATACTCAGAATCTTCTACGAGACCAGTTAGCAAGTAACTTTCGACATAATGCCTACGGCTGTACTTCTTTCGGTCATACTTTGACTTGTAGATCTCCACTATCCTTCCTGAACCACCAACCTGTGCGGTATGTTCCTGCAACAGAGTAAAACTGCAGTAACGTTCTACTTAGAATGTGCATACCAATCCTCCATCGTCTCCAGTGAAAGAAGGGTTTCCCGTCTCTATAATGAAGGTCTGTTTCTTTGTAGAAGATTGTCCTGACACCAACAGACAGCATCCTTTCCTTCGCTGACGTCACGAAACAGCCTTTCCTGGTTCCATATTCTAAAACAAAACTTAACTACGAAAATTATTGCTTCTGGCAATATGAATAAGTATAAAATACGTGCACTATCCGATAGTCTGTGAAAGACTGAACGACCGAACAAAATTCGCGCGCCATTTTTATTCCGTATGTATGTATTGAATTTTAACACATTGATGCATACAATAGTTTCTTTTTCTCAATATATAGTTTCAAATATCTGTTAACATACATGATAATGACAGACTTTCCTGCTGTTGATCTTGTTGTTATACCACCCTACGCAGATTGTGAAAGAGATAAGGATGAGACTTGTGGCAATATTCTACAATATATCTTATTGTAGCGTATTTCCAGAACATAGAACCAACCATAGAAATATAGTGTCCTGTAGACAACTCATACGATTCCGATTATCTATATTGTGGAGCAGGATTATACCTGGCGAAGCCGAAGGTGTGGAAGAAATACCAGAATGGAGTTCTAGTTATGTAAATATAGACATGCTAAGAGCACTTGGCTGCTTAGAAAATATAGTGAAACCTTAGACACGTCCACTGACTCGAAATGTTCAAATTGTTGATAAATCAAGGTGTTATAAATCTAATTGTCCAAGAAATACTAATTTACGCACACCAAAAAATTATCACACACGCCTACAATCACGCCTTTAGAAATACGAGTCTTCATTCATGCAATTCTGTTGATATCTGATAATCGTTCATTGCCAAGAGAAAAATTGTCATGGTTCGACGACGTTGGTGTTACTGCAGTTAACAATAGTGCGTTAGGAGATAAATATCGACAAATAAAAAACATCTTTATGATACTAACAAGGTGTTCAAAGTAAGCGCATTCATGTCACTCGTAAAACAAAGATTCAACAGTGGGGAGTTTTCCACAAAAAATAATTGTACAATGTAGAGCGCTTCTGAATACTGCTATAATTTCAAAACTTACTGCAGAGCAGCTCTCAATGTACAAAGAAGACGAATGTTTTACCCATTAGGAACAAAAGCTATTGGATCTAACAGATCAAGTGGAGTTGGCAATCCAATGGATCATATTTTATTCTTTGATAATTATTTTATCAGCCATAGTAACTCTTAGGTACAAATAGCCCGAGAAAACTGAAATATTGCTTAATGCTACGGACTTTAAAACGAAGATTTCTGACTCTCATGTTTATAAATATGATAAGGTTAACAATTTGTTATAGGTCCGATGGTACGGTTGAGCTTCTGAGTCGAGTGAAACGTTGGTGCAAACAAGTGCAAGGTAGGTACCGCAACCGCGTGTGGTAGCTTTCAACTTCGATATTGAAAATGTTATGCATGCATGTTGGCAATGCATTAAATGTAAAATTTCGTTATGCATAGAACGCAAGTGTTTGTAAGTTTTCATATCAAGATGTAGTAACAAAATTGATGTATTGGGAAATAGACAATATGTAGATGTTATGTATACATAATCCTATTGCAGTTATTTGAGTACGTTCTTTAATAATTTCCACAATTAAGTAAAAAGAAGTTTTGTAATACGTTATTCCTCTGAATCCTAAATTCGTGCAAGTGGACTACCTTCGGTAGTTAAAACAAAGTTCTTCGGGATTCGAAAGCTTTACTTCGACAGAAATTTCTTGCTTAGCTGCGGGGCGAATATAATTTGCAAGCTGCTGGTGCAACTTGACGTATAGTTATATTGATGAATAGAGAAATATACATCAATTATTGCTGCAAGCGCCTGATATCCCGATGGTTTTTCTGCTTTCTCTATGACAATTCTGTGCGTTATGCGTCTGATAGATGATCCGCTACTTGTTGATGCAGAATCTCGTTTTCCAATTTTTCGTAGTTGCCACTCACCAACTAGCCGCAGCTCTCCTGTAATTGTCGATTCAGTTTAATTTGTCACCCTTCTAATTTTACTTTTCAGGTTACATACCTTAATATTTGTTGAAGTCCAGTTGGTTTCTTAATTCATATTTTTTTGCCTAGCGGTTGCTGAAGTTTCAAATATATCATCAGTTAATTCAATATCTTATTGAAGCCACAACAAAATGGATTTATGAAACGGTTCTTAACTATTCTACCTTTTTTATCTATTATTTGGCATGTAAATCCAATGGTTGTTTAAGCTTTTCATATTGGCTGAGATAGAAAGGATAGGCTTAATGTTTCAGAAATATGGGAAACTATTGCTTCAGTTTGGAAATCGCCAACTATATTTGAAAAATGTGTAGAGCCATTTTAAAAACGCCGAAGTTAAATGTCGCCATTTGTTTGGAATTATTTTAAGTGTATTAAGTAGCTTATTACTCTTTTAAATAGAAATGATACGAACGTGATCTAACTGAAACTCTACTTGGATTTGAAATTTAGAGATATGCTCACATGTTAGTGATTAATTACACTGTAAGATGTAAATACATCTGTTTCGGAAAATAATGATTAGTGCAAAACAGTAACAATAAATGGAATAAGAAGAAAATTTTGCTGGTACCAAAGTGCTACTACAACCGTAACTCCCACAATAACGAACATCTGCCGGTTGGATTAATTAAAACTATGACAACTATTAATTACATATATTTATAATACAATTTTACACATCTGAGCAATTCAGTTTTGTCTAGCTAGATTTCTAAAATATTTCGGTGGATCTATGTGCCATCTCTAAAAAATGAAAATATATTGCCGAGGGGAAACATAGAAATAACAGAAAATATCTTGGAAGAGAGGCCCATTAAGGAAGAAGCCTTGTTTTGGTGCGGTTCTACATAATTTGTGCAATTTTGTACAAGTGCGCTCTAGATTCTTTTGTCAGGTGGTTTTCTTTCACATGTACCAATATTACCTGAGGCACTGGCCTTATTGCGGGGATTTAAATTTCCAAGAACTTACTCCGGCCATTCTTAGAGTCCGATGTTAAAGGTGGCTCTAGTGCTCTTTACCAAGGAACGATATACACTATCATAGAAGGTCGCGGCCTCCCTCATCCTGGCCTTGTATCTTATTGAAGTAACTGGCTAGATATAATTGTACTGGATTTGTGACGGCAAAGGCATCATCTGATGGAACCGGAGGACAGGTATTGGTGAGTATCAACGAGGACTCAACACTTGTAGTGGTATTGCACAGATGATATGAAGAGTGAGATTGTTAACAGCTGGGAGATTTACCTATAACCGGTTCAACCGATTCTTGCGAAGACATCATGGAACTCGACTGGTTTGGCGAAGGAGGAGGCTCCACTATGCGCTCTATTGGCTCCAACAGCACGGGGTTCAACGAATCTTGCATGAGGATTGATGTCTACATGAACTTTATTGTCGGCTCTGGAGAAGAAGATGCTCTTGTTTTCTCGATTTCGTTCCCTGCGTATCGAGCTAGGGTTTTGATGCTAATTGCATTCTCCATATTTAGACGTTTGTATAGAATTATCTTTCAACTTATAGGTTCCCATCTCCTTATTTAAAAAAAGGGTTACTGAATGAATGAAGTAATTTGTTTCTACTAGTCCACTCTTCCTTAAGGATTATTCCATTAAATATTGGAATAAGACTATCGTTTGGCATGTCGATATCTAACACACACTTAAAACGTCAAAATCAAAACAAGTTCTGCATATCTCTTACTACCTAAGAATTGAATTAGGATCAAGATGATTAAAATGTAAAACAACCGTTCTGACGGATGTTATAATCTTCTAGGAACTGAGAAGATATTTCAAGACGATGAGGATATCAACAATATTCTAATCTTGGCTAAAGCTAGTAGCTGCAATTTCTATACCATTCAGGACTTTGCTCATCTAAATGTGATTTGAAATTTCAAAAAATACATTAATAATGTAGAATTTTTTTTTATTTACAAGATATAAGGCTTGGTGCAGGTGTCCGCTTAATAAAGATCGATGAAGATGCAGTACATAGTGTAGCAGAAGGCAGTACCAGCTAAATAACATAACTATCATAACGCATTTTTACGTAAATCACTGAAGCGTATATTGTATGATATTGAAATAAAATTCCGCTATAAACTGATATAGTTTTTAAGTGTATATTGTAAGTATATACAAGACGTGCATACGTAAGGGTATGCGCTCTGCGATTTGATTTGGCCGTGATTTATAGTATTACAAGATTGTGGTTAATGTCTTCGTTAATTTTTCGTTACGGTCTTCTAGCCTGATCTTATTTATGACGTCTAATTGTTGTTATTAAAGTTATTGTTAAATCGTACATCATGGTGTCTGGCCATGCTTGAAGTTTTCTACCTCCTACGAGTAAGGAATCGTAGGTTTTATATACATATCTCATATACTGAATTTTTGTTCCTTTAGTTCTCCGTACTTAGTTACACATATATGGTACCATTATGTTATAGAAATATTTATCTTTTATTCCTGAGGGTATTTACATTGGCAAAAGGACTTACTGATAATTTCAATAGTTTTTCAAACAAGAAAATGTTAATTTTATTAGTTCAAAAACGCCTTCCGAATATAATAGCTGAAATGTTATTACAATTTTTAAGTTAAGAATATTGATACTAAACCACTCCTCAAAATATTTTTTATTTAATTAATTTTATAAAACTATACTTTCATTAAAAAAAATCGGCCATCAATATTTTTGCATATGATTCTTTAAATCTTCAGCATTCTCATGGGGAGATCCATATACGTGATTTTTAATGTAGCGCCACAAGAAAAGGTCCAAAGGAGTCAAGAATGGTGATCTCGCAGGTTAAACAAACAGTCCATGAGTTTGTAGCCATTTGCAACTCGCCGCCCATTATAAGTTGGAGCACCATGCTGCTAAAATATGGGGTTTCTACCGTTCCTGAAGTAGCATATCATCCAAAATCTTATGGAGTTTCAATCTTAAAAGTTTTAGGTAGCGTTCAGTGTTACCTTCAAAGCTGTAAAAAAATATTTTATTTTTTAAAATTCCGCACAGCACATTAAATCTAAATCTATGTTGAAAACAAATATCTCGCATAATTAAGGGATTTTCTTGTAACCAATAGTAACTATTTTTCCGGTTGTCCGCTTAACTAAAATATCCCCCTTTTTTTTCTACGACATTTGGTGGCATGTGATGTCAAGTTTAGTAAGCAAATGTCTTTCAACTTCTTTTTGTTTCTTACACATACCACTGTGGATTACACTTTTAAGCGTTTAAACTTTTAAAACCGCAAAGTTTTGCTAGAGTATTGCTCATCTACTTCTACAAAAGAACATACGCTGACTTATTTCTCCATCTTTTTTCAGAAACAGGATGATGCTGATTGCTTTCATAACATTTTGAATTTCGATCAGGAAACGAAAAGACAAAATATGGACAAAATGACTCATTTCTTGCTTCTTGCGTACCTTCTTGAGATGAATATAGTATATATATTTTCCCCTCTTTACTATAAATAAATGACGGTAAGCAAATCAAGGTTTACAATTTTTATTTCTATATTTTCGTTCTCGTGAGAATCCATGATTTTCTTGGTATTTAAATTGGTAATATATGAATATTTCTTTAAAAAATTTTGCCTCGGTAAGGAATCGAACCCGACGGATTCACATATTCAAATAAATAAGATATTCCGACAGTAAAATCCGAGAATCCATGACTTCCGTGGTATTTCCGACGTACCTAAGGTACTAATAGTTAATATCGTGCCTACCATAAGGCTCCGTGGTGTAACTTCCACTAATTTGACTTCTTGGATTAGCACGACTGCCCGGCCAACCGAAGATGCCATGTTCGATATTATGAATTACGTGCATATATTTGCATCTTTTATAATGACGGAGGTATTTAAAACAATGACGATTTTCAATTTTTTTTTCCAATAATTTTTGAATTGTTTAGAATGTTAAATTCTTAAGGAAATACCAGTTAGCTTTAACTGACTTATGTCGGGAGCATCTAAAGAAAGCATTAAATTAAGGCACTAGGACCTGTGAAATCTATACATTAAACAATACGCAACAGCAAAAATAATCATACTTGCCATCAATTGTACTTCTTTTCCAAATTAATTCGCAATATGAAAAAAACAAAAAAAAAATACTAACCGATATACAATTTACGATACTAGTAATAATAATATAGTAATATTGCCATTACTTGAGCATCGAAGTGTACGAAATTTAATATTCATGCCTTTAAATTTAACCAAATTTTCATACAAAATAACAAACAAATACCTAAACATATCAACCTAGATCTATCCACTGCAAGAAAAAAGACATCAGCTAGAGAGCCATATGATAAATGATACGCATTGCAAGAGAAACAATGTTCGTAGAATGAGGTTTTATGAGATGGTGGTGTGATGCGACCTTTGTATCTGACATTGGCATTATGAACATAAGAATAATCATCTGAGGGAGAGCGGGGCCTGAACCTTTCTTCTATGGGCCATACTTAGCCATCCCAAATCCACAGGTCTATACGAGACCAGATTATTATTATTAGTTAATTTTACAATTATATCATCAGTTACTTTTAAAAGCATAGTTATACAACTAAAATTAGATCTGAAACCGAACTGACAAGGCGGAAGAATATTAAAAGTATTTAAGTGTCTTCAAAGCTGCATGTAAAGGATTTTTTCAAAAATGTTACTTAGAGTGGGTAGAAGGCTAATGGGATGTAGGTCATAAATATCTTCAACCATTTTCTTAGGAAAAGGCAATATTAATCGTTTCCATGAATTAGAAAACGTATTGCTCTCAATACAGCAATTAAAAGTATGAGTAATGTAAGGAAGTGTGCGAGCCAGTAATAATTGTATCATTTTTATGCCATCATTCTCAGCCGCATTACTTTATATACCCAATATATACTTTAAAACAGTATCAGAATCAACAAGGTGGAAGGAGTTAAAAACTTCTAGTTTATTCTTGATATTTAGTAAGAATATGAAAATAAGAGGAATGGACTCTAGATGACATAAAAAATCGAACTAATTGAATGAAGAAAAGTCGCGATACGTAATATATGTTGGCCGGAAATAAGAAACTATAAGCGGTTTGAAGAATTTCATATCACCAACAAACATATACTTGCACCACAGCATATTGTCAATATCATTTTCTTTAAATTATTGTAATTTTTTACAACCTTGTAGAAGTCCTTGCATGTCAGAAAGGTGAGTAACACACACAGTTACTAAACACCGCTTTGAGCTTCCACTACTTGAAGTTTATGGTTAATGCTATATTTCAATCGGTCGGTTAATCAGTAACAGACATGGTTGTAACTACAGTTGCTTCTCTGTTCAAATGTATAAAAAAAAATCGTTTATTGGAATAGTTTTGAGTTCATACGGTTTACGTTCGCAACTTCAAGTAGTATTCCGACCTTCTTTACTCCTACCTTTAAATGGTGACGGAGCTCTCAGCAGAACGAAACTTTCTTTTTTATGCTTGGCTAAATTGATAATGTCGACGTACAATGGCTCTGCCTTTAATAGCAATTACAACAATAACACATCAACTTCGCATTACTGCAGTTCTTTAGATTACCGCAATTTATTCGATTACCGCGACGTCGGGGGCATCAACATTTAATATTGTTGTAAATGCGTTATGATTTCGAGCCACGATCGAACGTCAAAGCGATATTGCCTCTAAGTTTCATATCTCGGAATAATCGGACATTATAACAGCGCCAGGAAAGATCATGCAATGCAAATGTTTTTCATTAAAAAAAAAGACGGAAAAAAACGCTGCAGTAAATAAATGGAGACAAGAGAAACCGAAGAAACTCTTCGGCTACAGCGAGCGAACGGTATGATTATGCAAAATTCTAGATCTCGGAGATACAGTTATACACAGTATGTCACTTGCATTTGTGGTAGGCGTATATACATTTATTTCTACTTAAGAAAGTAACTTCCAGAAAAACTAAAATGAAAAGTGTTGGAATGTTCTTCTAAAAAACGTACGTCATTATCCTTTAAAGCGTGCAGTCACTTGTGATGCCAGACGCTCAGAAGAAAAGGGTCAAGAATTGCATAAAAACAAGATTGAGACTTCGGCCCCTTCTGCATCTAAAAACCTTTGAAAAAATAATTACAAGGATAATTTTAACAATCTATTGTTATTTAATGTATGTAACTTATAAGATAAACTTTCATTTTGAAGAAGCATAAGTAATTTCAAAATTTAAGAACATTTTAATCTTCTCGATGTTTTAATTATCTAGTTGGCGACAGCTTCGTCTATCTCTGGGATAGATGAAGCTGAACTAATAAAATATCTCTCCAAACACTAAATACATATATTATTGTATAAGTTAGCACATGGATGGTACCAACATACGGTGTCAGTACCAGTGTTGGACAGCGACTAGACAGATTCGTGTTTTGTTGACTCCTAGGAAAGCCGGTAGGGAATATGAACCCCTTTTCACGAGACCAAGTATGTAGTTTCTGCAGAAATTTAATTGTTTCCCTTCTCTTGCCCAACACTGGCCAGTACCAATGAGAACACCTGTACACACTGCACGTACTGCATATTGTAATTTGTTTTATATTACTTGAATATAATTTAATTATTAATATTATTTGAATGTGTTCTTGTGTACGTAGAAGTTCTTACCTTTGTTACCTGTTTATTTGGCATTGTGTGTCGTAACTGTAATAGATGAATTTTTTTATAGTTCATAGCGCACAAGTATTTATGCAAATTTAGTAGAAATACAAGTGTGTATAAAAAACGATATTACAAAATAAAAAATATACTTATCTCGGCATCGCCTTTATCTGACTACTTACCTCTGTTTATTTTGTCCGCTCGAACATGAATTAATTTTTAGAAAAGTTAAGTGCCTCGTTCAAGCTTCTGCAAGAATTTGGGAGCAACAATTTAAAAACTAAGCTTCACTCAAAACTCAATGGTTAATCTCTAGGTATTTCATGATTGTATCTCTCTTGATCTATAACTCCGAATTTGCCTGTGCACATATCATTAAGTGCAATACGGAAAATACTACCACATATTTCTGGCTAAATAGATCCAAATCTTTAAATTCTAATAATGTGTACGGGATCATAACAATAATGTAGTGCAAGCTACATATTCCAACAACATTGGGTCTTTCACTTTAATATACCAAATTCTATTGGACCAATATTAGACTTCCAAGATTGTGTCAAGACCGGAAAAATAATATAGTACAAAATATGTTTAGCGCGACCTTCTAATCTCCAATATTAAGCCAATTTGTATTTGCAATATTGTACCAGCATCGTAAACATCAATATAGCACATTTTTTTTCTAGACAGTATAGGCCCGAATATGTAAAACAATATTGGGACAATATATTAGTAGGGCCAATATTAAATCAAGTTCTGACCTGCTACCTGGGATATGAGACTTTTACCTAACGCAATGGTAATGACAGACTGCACTCAACGTCGCCTCTCTACTTACCATCCGTACTTAAGGTATGAGCTCTATATCTGCAGATAAATTCTGTGTATATTAAGGAAAGAAATCGTCCTCAATTTACAAGAGTAAATGACAAGTTAAAAAAAAAAATAGTAGCTCTTATTACATTTTTTATGCATGACAAGTAATATACATTTTTAAATGTTTTCTAAATCTAATTAGTGTTTACAAATGTAAAAATTCAGTCAAATATATTATGATAATAGATATTCAAATAAGCAATCATTTCCGGTACTGCTTCTAGCGTAGTACTTTTGACGGCTTCTTGGTTCAGAACAAAGCTATTCTACAGTATAACTGCGAGTTATAAACGAAGCGAATTAAAAATAAGAAAGAAGCAAAAGATGTAGGGAGACAAGGATGCTAAATTAAAATAATAAACTGGGCTACAAAGCGTGAGTAAAGTCTAGCGTAATATTCGATGGTAGTGGTTGGATTCTTACTGATTGTGAGTCATTCCCCCTTTCATAGCAAGCAAATTTACGGAACCTGGTGTATATTCCCGAATATCAAATATAAATATACTTTTGGGCGATCATTTGGTTTACCAAAGAGCCACATCATTTTCTGCACGTTTTAAATGTACATGTCTTTATTTCGTTCTGTAATTATTGTAGTTGTTTGAGATTTGCCCTCTTCCGTCAAGCAATTAAGTGTTACCTAACTCGTTATCCGCAAATTTAACCATGCAGATGCGTGCAAACTTATCTGATTGTCGTGAGATTCTAGCGCCCATGCTCGACTTTCCCACACCAAGAAAGCCCTGGTCGTACATAAACGCTGTTTCCTGTAAGCATACGCTAGACTAGATCTTTCGTGATTTTTTGCTATAACCATTCTGTTTGTCTATACTTTCGTTATGTTAATTTCGTTGGATGCTATAAAAAGAGACAATTGAAGAAGTTGGGAAAAAGCAGTATTTTACTAAAACTTATAATAGATCTTTTTCTCATTACATATCCTCTATTGGTAGGTTATATATTGGCGACAAAATTACCTGAAAATTTCCTTAAATAGACAAATGAGGTTTACACTGCGTTGATTTATTTACAGGTGCAGAAACTAAAAACATAAAAACATACAGCGTGTTTTATTTTAAATAATAAGGCTACCTGATTTGCTGCTCTGTGACTATATTCTTGGTTTCCGGGTTGCAACTGCGTTATTGTCGCAGCTTCTGCCGACTCACTTTAGTGGGATGTCTTCGGTACTATTACTGCACACAGACTGGGGACTATTTGTTACCGAAGGGTTATATAGGACTTAGTAAAGGTCAATGGAGCGAAACAGTTACGGATCTGGGGATTTCCAGATACGACTCACAGATTTTTCTGCTATAATAATGGGGGTTGCGAAACAAGATTCCAGTAGGGTTAAATTAGATTTGGTAGTCAGTTTCCAGTCTCTGCTCAATTAGCGCGGTCTCAGTTATACGCAACAATCGTTTATAACGCTCGTACTCAGTAACATGAGTGCTGAGTAATCGTTTTGCTTCACCAATGTACACATTATTGCACGAACATGGAATCTGGTATACACCGGGGACTTCCAAAGTAGTGTAAAAGTTTGAAATTGGACTTGAAGTTGTTCCTGTTGAGGATCTTGCTGATGCGACCAGTGACACCTTGAAGGTAGGGTACGTACGCTTGCTTACGAAAATTAGTATTACATCAGGGGAGTTGCTGTGGAGAAGGGTTGATATGGCGATTAATGGTAGCTTGAATATTTTTCCTAGAGTAATTATCGGATCAGAGTTTCAGTGGTGTGGTTCAGTTCTTGGTTAAGCGAACTTGGCGCTGTTATGCAAATAGTTAAGGGACACAAGCTACCAGATGTAAACGAATAAAACTCTGTTCAAAGTATCAATTTGTAGAATAGCTATAGTTTTAATAAACTTTGGTACGACTACGTGCATCTTTTGAAACACCCACGACAGTACTAATGCAACTAATACAATTGTTGCTTTCTGCCATTTTATAACGCAATGATGAATAATAACTTTATAGCTATTATAATGGATTATACATAAAAAATAAAAGAAATCTGTATAGATTGAGCCATCTTTTTCAACTGCAAGTGCATATGGACATAATGAATTATTTACGTTTAGGTATAAGCTTTGGGATCTAATTATAGCAACTATGCTATGCAAATGTTTTAATTAAATATCTCGTGAATTGCGCAAGATAAGGCGATAAGTACATTTATTTTCCCTGGAAACGTTCATTCAACTGTAGATCATACTATTAATAAAAATGAGAGAGCTAAGAATTTAAATAAACAAGATCAATTACCGGCGACATTATTTATTATATTCAAACCAGCGCACGCGTTTTTCTTAAACAAGTCTACTAGAACGTGAAAAGTTTATGCTTTGTAAGTGTGTGTATGCTGTATTTTTCTCTCGTTTCACTTCTTTCAATTCCAGGCTCAGATATATGTACATACACATGTGTGCATGTATATAAAATATATCACGCAAAGCAAATGTTATCATTAAGAAAATGTGTCCTTAACATAAATAATTCGAATGGTTTACCATAAAGAACATGACGGACTCGATAATGTTAAAAAAGGAATGCCTGTGTACTACTTAGACCCTACATATATTTATTTTTGTTTGGGTGATTTGTGTATGTATAAATCAAACTGGACATTGGAGTTTTACAATTGACAGTACATTGTATTAACTTTATGTGTACGACCGTAATATAGCTCATATTTGAATTTAAATAGGACGTAAATCTCTTAAACAGCTACACCTTCTAAACAAGTGATTTTGTGTTCCCACTTATTATTAGAACTAAACTTACACATATTCATAACGGGCATGCTATAAACTAGGTGGTCTCAAAGTGGCTATACAAAAGAGTTGGCTATATCGGCGATTACATCGTAATTCCATCAATAATTTTTTCTATCCTGCCAGTAAGATTGATCATATAAACACGAGCTGTACAAAAACTGAAAGTTTTTGGTTATATGAATATTACAGAATATTCTTGTCCAAAAGAGTTAAGATTTTTCGATTATAATAATCTAAAGTACCTATTGGCTCCTTGATAAAAATATATTTCATCAAGCAAAGCAAATAAAAGTGGAAGTAACAGGCGAGCATCTAGCGAAGAATTGAGAAGATCGCTAAGAAACTTTGTTGTAATATCTGTCACTCCGTAATCAAAGTATTGCTTATATGAGATAATACTTAACTGTATTTTTAATAAAATGAAGCAAAGGTACTGCAGCAGGAGCATATTACGCCAAATTATTTGACAACATGAGATAATAAGACGAAGATACGTCCATAATCCTAATAGTTTGACTTGTGGGTGACACAGGTAATAGCTGCAGCAAATGCACCAGTTATTCAATGGCTTTATTTCGACTAATTTGTATAATATTATAAATCTATCTGTTCCTTTCCTCAACTCGTATCATAATGACTACTCTTCAACTTTACTTGATTCTCTTCTGCAATTAAGAAAAATGTAAAATTAAAAACCTATTATCCTAACCTAAGAAATGGAAAACTCATTACAAGATGGAGTTTCAGAGACTTCGCAAGTTGTAGTGAACTTAATCTCATAACCGACCCTCGTACCTTTTTGCTCGTTCTAAACAAGGTACTATTAGATTTCTCGGGAAAAGGTTTACGATGGTGCTAATGTATTCTTTAACAGCATTAGCATATTCACTAACCGGGAACTGATAGTCAATGTTTTCGCCTCATCTTCCTCTAGTGCTTCACCGTTTCGTTGTTAAGGATTGTGCTTGTACTTTTGCTCTTTTAGATATATCTATAGTTTTCAATCTCGCTCTCCGCACATCTATTGTTTTTTTTTGTGGAAAGCGCCTGAATCTCGTCAATCCTTAAAGCAGTTCATAATTTCAACATCAACAACTATAGACCTGTTATTGTCATTTCTTCCTTCGCGAAAATGATTGAATTATTAATCTATATGTGCTTCTCCTATAGCATGATATTCCACCTTTCAACTACGCAACTAACCTTGTCCAAATTTCTCAAACAATGGCTGAAACTGTCGACAGGGTTGTATAATTGGATGGACCTTCCACATGCTTCCGACCTTACTGACCATCGTAGTTTATTGGAAAAACGGCATCGATAAAAATTTCCTTGAATTAATTCGATCGTACCTTCTAAGCAGGATTAATTATGTTTAGGTTAATGGTTTTGAGTTGAATTTTTTAGGTATCCCAGGATTCAAACCTTGGCCCTGGCCATGTACCTGGCGTTACTCTGCTCACTTTTTATGACACCGTTAATTAGTCAATTATCTTCATCCATCTCTTACTTGCTTACCAAGTTGTTCTCTCTGTTGCAAATGTAAAACAAAAATAAACAAACCAGTGATCAGTAATGCGTAGATCCTCCATTGTTCTTAATGACTTTCAATAGTCTGTTATTAATAGATTTATATAAATTTAACACATAATTTTGAGGGATATTCTGCCATTCAGTCACTATTGAAGTTTTCAGTTCCTGTACCGTGAAATATTGACGGCCTCTGCCATAAACGCGACGTGACAATTCACCCCACATGTTTTCAATAATGTTTAAGTCTGGTGACCCTGCCGGCCACTGTAAAGTTCTAATCTTTTTTCCTTTAAACTATTCAGTAATGGTTTTTGCTTTATAAATTGGCGCGTTATCTTGTTGAAAAACAAAATTGCGCGCGGCCCATTGGTTTCCAAAACGTAGAAGATTGTCACGCAATAAGTTTTTATACGTCACAGATCTCATTTTGTTTGTGCAAAACACTATCTCACTTTTATCGCGGAATCCAATCGCTGCCCATATCATCACAGATCCACCCCCTATTTGTCTGGTCATTTTCACTTTTGGTTCCTTTCTCAGATCATGATAATAATGCGAGTACCCATCCGGTCCGTCCAAATTACAACGTTTCTCATCGGAAAATATAACTATTTCCCATTGTTTCTTCCAGGATACGTGTTCTTCAGCAAATCTCAACCTCGCTTCTTTGTGTTTCGCCGAAAGTGACGGTTTTCTCAACATTTTCTTCCGTGATATTACCGGTGACGCGTTTAAAATCCTTTGAACATTACGCACGTGCGTTTGTACCCCCGCTTGTTCTGCAATAACTCTCGCCGATGCAAAAGAATTGGATGCACACCGCAATATCATGCGTTTGTCCCGCCCATTTACAGCTTTCGGTCGCCCCTGGCCTTTTGGTTTGCCGTAATTACCGGATATTTTAGGAAATTTCTAACGCAATGATCGCTTCTTCGTAACCGACGAGCAATTTCCTTCTTACTAACACCATCCTGGTGCCAGGCTAGAACTTTACCCCTTTCTATCAAGAATAATTGCTTTCTTCTACACATATTGCAAACACTTTATAAAATATAATTTCTCGTGGTGAAATGTGTACACTTTACCAGCACAACCAGTGCATAGAAAGAGAGGTATCAAATTAAACCATTTTTGCTTATATTAATGTAATTAAATGCATAGGGTCTAAATTTTTGTCGCATTTAAAATATATTATTATCGAAATAGATGTCGAAACCAACGATTTTTGCTGTAGCATGATGTTAAGAAGACAAATATGACAACGATTTACTATTTGTTTTGCAATAACATAGACATTTTTATTTATAAAACATTCTCTGATGAATAAATATAACCTTTTATGCCCGGATGCATGTAGATTTCGTGAAGATACTTGAATATTTTTACTGGGTGGCTTTTTGTTAGAACTATTAGCTCTTGTTTGTCTACCAGCTTTACTCGAAGATCGCTTTGGATGTTGAAGTTTTTGTAGCGCTTATTCTGCTGTAGCTTATTCATAATGCTTCGCAATTTTTGTGCCTGTTGCTAGGCGATGATACTCTGCTTACTATACAGTGTAATGTAACGCTATGTATGTAACACTATAAACAGAAGAAAGATTTAAAATCAAGATAAAGAAACGTAACAAATTATTTTTACATACAATTGAAATATTCCTTCAAGACTGCATAATAGTTGACCTTATCGTCAGCATTGAATTCCTTTGAACAAATTTAATGTATTTTATAACCATTACCATACACCCGCGCTTTACGATAGACCTGAATAGAATACTGTGCTGCGAAAATCACGAAAAAACAGGGTAACGACCCGGTTCAGTACAGGGAAGGAAGATATTTTCCGAAATAATCGGTCATTTACTAGTACATAATAGGAAAGTAGGCTGAATGTTGTGTTCTTAGTCAACTTCCACATATATTTTTCTTATAAAGAGAGCTGTAGAAAGCTGAAGCATTATTCACAAGTCAATATAAACGAAAGAAGTAATGCGAAACGAAATCGTTATTAATTTTACAGAGTAATACAGTTCAATGTTATATCCATCTACATGTGTACAAATTGTCTGCTTATACTTTGGACGCAATTAATATTGCTTCTTTAAGAAAGAATAAATTATTCCCAAGGCATTAACATTTCTTGTGAATCTTTCCAAACAATTAAAACAGCATTGATTGTTCGAAAGTAATGTTTATACATCTTCCAAGACATATTTCTGCAATTAATTTTCATTTGCTGTCGCCGTGAAGTTCCACTGTTCAAAAGCTTGCTAATGAGATTAGCATGACAAACGTTTTTGTTTATAAAAATGATATTGTTTCAAGTTTCAAGCGTTTCAAAATTTAGCGCTATTTGTTTCATTTGAATAGTATGATTATCAGGAGAGGTGAAATGGGACGAAATAGAAACCACGTCGATTATTAGTCATTAAATAATGTGGTTGAGGCTTACTGATTCTTCACAAAGGCGAAAAGCTGATTGGAACTCCTCGGTATACAAGGATTGAAGATTGGGCAATCACTGCAGGTAATCTGTCGCCTCGCTGGTTGGTAAAAACTCGACAAGAAAAAACCATTCAGTGTTTTCAGGGAGAGGTGCACATACGTGCAATATTGTTTTAACATTCTGTATATGTGCATTCGGAACAAATTGAATATCGATCAAATAAACATAAATTATTAAAGAAAGCAAAAATCTGAATTTTGATAATGTTGAACATATTGATAAATAACTTTCTAGAGGTAGATTTAGGCGCAACTATGATTTTCGTAACTAAATTTATAACTAATTGTTCGCTCGAGGATACATTAATGGGGGTGAACTATAATTAGGATTCATACGCAATTACAAATAATTCTAAATAGTAAACCAACGGCTTAGATAACAAATAATCAAAAAAAAATCAGTCTTAAACTAACTCGCAGTTACGGGAGAACGAGTGACGCGCTAATCGGGGATTTGACGGAATGTAACCGAAGAATCTTTAAACGGGTGGAAATGGCCTCGATGGAAACCATGGCAGGGTCGCTAACCGATTGCCATTGTATTAATTTTTGCTTAAATTTCGCACTACCGTATGTGAACGCAGTGTTACAATGTTTGGTTGTTCAAAAAACTGAGTTCGTCCTGTCGGCATAAAGTTATTTGAACGTACAAAAATAAGTTAGTTTGTAAATGAGATCAAATAAGAGGCGTTAAAATCCTTTTAGTTCAACATTTACAATGTATTTTTTTAATGTATGGTGAGTGTATATTATATATAGTTGTTTAAAGCTTGTAATAATCTCACGAGCTTCTGCACACAAAATTTACACACTAATTGTGTGTTAAGTGTTCCATGGGTTTGTTACAACCTCTTGTTGTAAAACATGAAGCGCAGTTAAGTGACTAAGCGAACATCAGCGGAATTAATACCAGAGTTATTTGAGAAATTACAATACCATGATGGTTTTCCAAATTCATTGGAAAAGTATGGAGAGAATCCTTTAACTTTATCTAGTAGAATATTTATTTGAAAAAGTTGACCCTTACAAAAACCGTTACTTCTCCTGACGCGCGCGATAGACAGATATGATTTTTGGTACATCGGAGAACCTAATATACTGGCGTTTATGTGCTTTAAAATTCCTGTTTAGCGAATTTTAAAACTAAGCTGTTGTCAATACTAATTGGCAGTTTCACATGAAGGAATCAGGTAAAACTCGTTTTTTGGAAATACAATAGTAACTATTGAAGTGTAATGTTAAACACACCGCCTGTCAGTAGCGCCACGCTGAATACCGCTCAGCCATGAATACGGCGGCAATGCTCTCGTTGTGTCTTCTGTTTTCAAGAGTAATTTCAAGTGCAGTAGTGGTTGCATTTAATTTTAGGGGCTGGTTTCGTTTCTGCCCATATTAATTTATTTTTTTATATATTCTGTTAAACTGCTGAAAGAATATCTAAATGATACTCCCGGATCTACGAAAATAAGGTAGATACTAACTTACCAATTTTAACGTCCAACGTTCAGATAGCGTACAATTCTGATATTTTCAAATAAGCCTACGAAAAATGTAATATGGCGAAAAATTCGAGAGCTGCAAATGACAGCGGTGATGCTGCTGACAAAGAACGAGAAAATTATTTGTTTTGGTAAGTTGATCAAGGACGAATTACAGAGAGCGTGTCCGATAGTGCATTAACAAATTTTAAGCTAAAGGAGGTCTTACCTAAATTTGACGGTAAAAAAGGCAACCCATTCGATTCCTATCCCAAAGGAGCTAGAAGGTTAGTTTCTTCGAATGCAAGTTTCACTGAATTATTGGCGTTAGTATCTTCTTAGTAGTGTTTTCCTAGCCAATTTAAATATTTTTTACCAATTTCATTGTGTTTGCGTTGCAAATTAAAAAGAATTGGGCGATCTCTATACTGTTTGGAAAGCTGCTTACTATATATCAAATTAAAATTAAGCCCAATTATTGACTGTGACCCATTTCTTCCACTTTACTTTTTTATATGAAAGTGGAGTACCTTGACATAATTTTTGAATTTAATGATTACAGTTATTTTGAGAAGTGTTTCTCACACTGTCAAAACGTTTTGAGCTTTTCAACATAGGAATTTTTATGCTCTTCATTTTCAAGATCAGGACACAATCGGCTTGAATCGTCTTTGACAGTAACAGCAGAATTAATGTATGATGTTCATGACTGTTCGATGGTTCCATTTCTTAGCATATTTTGAATTTTTAGGTTGACATCCCCACGAAATGCTTCCGATATTTGATGTCTTTTAGAAGGTAGTTCGTTTTCATGCATACTTTGAGCTTATGCATTATTTTTGAATTACCAGCACAGGAATATGATCAATTAATTCGACGTATTATATAAATATTTTGCATTTGATATTGCAGTTCATTTCTTTCAAAATATGACAATATCTTTTCTGAATCATTCCTTTAGAGTACCATTAATATTTGCGCTTAATTTAATATTGTCAATAATTTCTTATTTTTGGTTTCTTTTCAACCATACGGTAACAATCGTTGATTCTATTTAATAATCCACCAGATGCATTTACGATTATGGTACTATTTAAAGTAGTAAGTTTGAGAGACTTCAGTACTAGTAGCTACCAATGATCTTATTGTTACATTGTCGATTATTACATTGATAAGAGGTAGAACATCTACAGTTTATTGTTTTTTGGTATGTTCGTTAGAGTTCCTTGGGGTGTGCGAACCTGGTTTTGTGGTAGTTATTTTCCGAACGAGTGTGGATGGCATTTATAAAGGGTGATTACTTTGGGAATTATTAACCTCGTCTTTGATAACTTGAATTTGATTCGAACTTGTACCAGTTCTATTTGCATTTGAACTATTAATTGCCTGGGAATTTGCCCTGCTATCGTTTGGGCGATAACCCTTATTGTAATTCGAAATTTGAAATCAAACACTTCCTATTCCTTCTCATCTCTCCATGAAAACTCTGAATGGTTTTTGAAAAGCTTTACCAACCAGCGACGACAACGATTCTTATATTTAGTAGCTGTCCACACTGGGACGTCGCCAATGTAAAGAATCGGTAGGTGTGCACACTACGCCTTCAACTACACGATAATAAAATTTGAAAAAATTTGAAAAACGTTTTATTTAAAAAATGTAAATCTTTCTTTCTGTGTTTTTAACAATAAATGTTTCTCTTTAACTACAGCTTCCAGTATTTCATTTACCAAGTCACGATCGGTAAAAGTTCACAAGGTTTTTAAGAAATTAGCTATCGAATCCTGAGCTAGACCGTTGAAAACAGACGACTGTAGCAAACTTCATTGGAACCTATTAGAAGACTGTTGGGGACGTGAGTTGACATTTTGCGCGGTGGAGTTATGTTGGAAAACTATAAACATGAGCTTGCAGATCATTTTCACTAAACTCATTACTTTGGCCTTGTTTGACAGCAAAACTGCTTTCTATAATATGATTAAGTTATTAATTTCTCATCAATCATTTCTTCTAGGCATTCTCTATTTTGTCCTCAATTGAGTTACTAAAGTAACTATGGTGACTGAATGGTATTCTTCACAGCGATTTTAAATGCGATATTTTTAACATTGCGGAACTTATTCGATTCTCGGATCCGGATCTACTACTTGCAATGTAGCAGACAAATGATCCACATTGAGAAAGTGTTTAATAGAGAAAACAGAAAACATCGAATTTGTGCTATATGGAGAAAAAATGCAATAGTTTTTAATATCCGTGCATTCAGAACAGTGGTGAGTTTCCGTGCGTACAATTCAAAGCTACTTTGCATTATAAAAATGTTCAAATAAGTCTGTTGATTATTATAGCTTTGTTGTTTGATAATTACTCGACTCATTGCAGTATTTTCTCGAAAAAAACAGAGAAGGATTCGATAACGTAGATCCGAATTCAAGATTTCGGACAGCGGATTCGGGTCCGACTTATCGAATAACGGATCCTGATCCGAGGTTTCAGATACTGGATCCGAATATCCGGATAGTAAATTATCTGGGTACAAAATTGTCCTCTTTGTCTTAGAATTTGACGCAGTAACATGTTCCATCAAAAAGAAGAAAACTGGGTAGCTACAAACTTATGGGGCATCCTCTATGTTTCAAAACAATTTTAAAGCATGCATCGTTTTGAAGTATGTATTCAATCCGAGCCCAAGACGATTATCCATGCTGTATAATACGTCCTCATGGTAACAACACCTTGATATTAGTTTATTTTCTTATCAAACACGAAAGACATGCTTCAGATTTATGTACAGTACTAGGAAGTTCAAACATAATCCCCATAAGAATCTCGCTGCCTCAATATGCAAACCATCGTTTACGGAACTATTCCCTTATACACAAAATTCTATTGCATAAAGCTAAAATTCGATTTAGATTCAATGTGTCCTCGTTGAATTTGACTGGATGATAGACTCGTCTATCATCCCCTCCTGATATCTGAACAATTTAAAATATCACTTTCACATTTATTTATGGTATAACCATTATTACCACGGACCGTGTGTGAACGTAATATAATAATAAAAGGGGTA
>LR736857.1:23517801-23570088 GCA_902654985.2 Oryctes borbonicus | reverse complement strand
CAGTACGGCACGAAAGTACGTCGAACCCCCTGCCGCCGGCGGTAACACCATCCATCTATGAATCGTTAAGTTACGGGAAAGGGTATTACTGTTTGAAACGCAGATAAGTCAGATGTAGAATTGTACTGCTTTATTACTATAACAATTATTGCACAATATATACAGAACACAAGGCTCACAAAAATTATTCTGAATTTTGTGTTGTATGTCTGTGCAAATCAATCTGAAATATTAGAAAAAATTTTCATATCGTTGCCATGGAAAAAATATAAAAGGCGAAAGTTATGCCTTTCCATCTTTGAATTTTTATATTCTTTCTATGCCAAAGTTGTGCACTTGTTTTGTACCCAAAGTTTTGTACCATCTCCGTTTGGAAGATATGAGACTTTTCCGATGGTGGAACGGGGGACATGCCAGCCCCCAGATTTAAAAATTTTTTTCTGCGTCAAAGTTTTGTACCAAAGATTTTCAACAACAACAATTTCCAGCAGGACGAGATCCTGTACATTAAAATATTCAGTTACTTTTTGCGCTAATTTGTTGTATTGGTACTGTACTGTTTTGTACCAGAATTCAAATATTTTGTACCAATCTTTTTTAGAAAATACACACGATTGATGATATGGAAATCGGCGTTCTATCAGAGTTTCCGGCAGATCTGTGCTTTTGAGTACGAAGTTTGGTTTAGTTTTACATCGTTTTCTGCCAAGCACTAAATACTGGATTTGTACTTTGTACAAAACGTTTAGTGAGCAGTACAAACAATGCAGGGGGGAGGTGGCAACCCCATCGGAAATGTCTCAAAACGGTATCCATCCAAGTATGATGGATGTGTGGGAGGGAAAAAGGAGACCGTTGGTTGACGCAATGACGCAGTATGAAAATGTATTAATGAATTTTCCCGATTTATATTGAAATGGTGTTAAGATATGCTGTAAAGTTTGTGATAGGACTTGATGTGCTGGGACAAACGCGACTGTAAACAGTGTACAACACCAAAACAATCAAAATGACGCTATTTTGAACATTATAGTGGGTATTCTAGATCTTGTTAAACTGACAGTTCCCATTTTGTGTAGCCCGTTCCTCTAAAAATAAGTGTGAGAGACCTACATGCGACGCGTAAAATTCATGCATTACACCTTGCAGCACAAAGTATTCGACAATATTATCCAGAGGTGGATGCATTAATTTTAAATACCAAAAAAGTTTCTTTGAAATCTTCCAAACAAATTCGAGAATTCCACAGACCGTGCCCCAGTATTCCTGAGCCACCAGAGCTGTTAGGGAACATGGTTGACATCGGCTCATTGCTAGAATTTCCAACAAATAAAATCTGTGGTTCCACGATTCAAATTTAATGAACTTGCAGCAATTAAGGAAACCCAGGAAGATTTGAAAATACTTCCGTTGAAACCGATTTAAAAACAATTTTCGACAATTATAAAGGTTTGTTTGAGTCTAAACACTGAGTTGTCGTCAGTGGAGTCAATGCAAATTGTGAATGATATACACTCACTGCTGTGTATTACAAGTGATGTGTTGTGGAAAAGTGCGACCGTGTTACAAAGGTTCAATTTGACCAAAATAAAATGCTGCATGAATAGATTCGTTACCTATTTCTAAGTATTATTTTAATTATGCGTGTAGTATTCGTAGATGTTGAGGGGTTATTTCCTAAATATAATCTTTGGATCACGGCGTACGTTGCTCTCCGAGACAAATATGGAAACTTGGTCATGCTGCATACTGTTTGTCTTACTCACTTTGTGCTATGCAACAACAGCTGTGAAACATAAGTGATGTACAGCGTAAGGTCGCCCATTTATTTCTACACTCGCATTGTTTCGATCCTGGCATGCCGGAAAAATATTCCAACCCTATCAAGTTTAGCAACGTTTCGGTACAATAAAAAAAATCTACTCCACTTTTTTTGCTTATTTTGCATTACTTTTTATTTTTTCCTCTTTAGTGGCAAGAGGATGTCCGTTATGTATCTGCCTAGGAAATATTCTTGTTCAGTTACTTTTCAATAGTTATTTTCCGCACACGTGCGTACTTTTACAGCATATTCGATCGGCTGACAAATAAGGAATGGTTAGGTAAACAAGACACAATAACAAGCAGACGATTTGCAATAGGAGATTTTACAATCAATGAATAAGGCATTTATATATGTATGTATGTGAATCCTATTAAAAAGATATGGTCATGCATAATGTTAATCCAAACAATAACATTTTAGGGGTACCGCATATGGTGTTCTAAAGAACAGTTTTCCAATAATTAGTATTTGCAGCTATGTTTATATACTTAGTAATAGAAACTCATCTTTTTAGTGAAGTTGATATCATAAGTATTTCAATTCTTTCACGTTCGCTTAAACTCGCCATTACTAATATTAGTAGCAATAAATTGCACAATTGAAACATTTATGTCAAATATTAGACGTACACAATAACTACTGATAAAGTTATCCCGCTCAAGTTTGTCTGTCACTTTGTTTTCGTCTATTTGCGATGTACCTAAGAATTATAAAAAAATCGTGATGAAAAAAAAAACAAAAATATTACTGGAAAGAAAAAAAAAGGCTCTATGGAATGGTATTGTAAAATTTACAAATTTCCGTTTAGAAGATTACGCGGATAAGCGTAGCTTTGAAGAAAAAGGATCAAATATTCTCAAATGCAGATAAAATTTTCATAAACTTTTATGTTGAACATAACTTCCTGAAGCGAATATTAACAACAGTAAGTCGCCATCTCCATACCCTGTATGTACAAAAAAGGTTACTTATTATTCTCTTTTCAGCACCTTAGGTTATTTGCAGACGCTCATTGTGTGCAAGCCGCCTCGATATATTTTTCAAGTCAGTGCTTCCCCGACTTATTCCGATTTGTTTTTGCTTAAAATCGGTTAAAATACTTATTAATACGCGCTTAAAAGTAGTTTTTTATTGTTTAAATTAATTTCTCCTTTTTTAGCTTGTTTCTTGAAATGTTGGAACTATTTTTATTATAAAAAAAGATATTCATGAATAAATGTAATAATAAATAATTTAATTCGGGGACATCTACATTGACACGGAACAAACCTAGCAATTCTAGCACTTCCCAATTAATAACATTGCGCGGGGTCTCTATGTATACTGTTTGATACGAGGTAAATGGGATGAAACTAAATATCTTGACATCATAATGAGCATACAAATTTTTATTTAAGAGGTAAATTGATCCAATGATCAATCCCCATTACGGCCCGCTAAAGCGTCTCTCGGCCGTCTGCTATCATCTTAGGTTCTTCATTTGCCTCCCGTGTAAAGTTGAGGTTTGCATTTTACGATTTAGCGGCTCTTGCCCAAGTCGCTCCTGCAGTCAAAAAAATGGGCTCCTGAAAACTCGGCAGGTCCAAATCACTCCTCAAAGTCCTAACACACTCGAGTGATCATTCTGAATTTGGGGGAACTGTAGAGTTGGAAATTTTAGGGTCCCATAATTAGCACCTGAGCTTCTTGAGCGCCTTTCTGATCAATTTATCATAATTAATCATTTCATAAACTAAATATCCCTTGGTAATAGGTAGTAAAGTGTGCTAGGAAGTGTCCACGTTGTACAGTTCCCTATACTTGTTAATGTCGAAACCTTAAATGTTAGATTGCGGGCTTCTATAGCATATTATATAAAATTGTAGGAATACAAAACATATATGAAACGTGTGTCGTGCCAATGCCAATGTAATTTATCCTTTCCAAGTGTAGTGTTCAAATTTTACTTCAAGGACATGAACGGACGAATTTGGTCACTTAAACGAATGCGGAGTTTTATTACGTGACAGAAGCGGCATTTAATTTTCGAACATGTCGTAATTTATCTGAGTGATACCATCAGATCATACGACCCAAAAATTATCTTTTACTTGTCAGTTAAATAGAAATATCAATAAACTGATAACATTATGGCATATATAGACTTGGACTGTTTTTTTTTTTTTTTATTCCGATAAATATTGTTATTGTATTCACTTGTTCGAACAAGAAACTTATGTCAACCACTAACATACATGAGCATTTGTTATTACTGTTGCCATATTTTTTCTCTAATTTACTTTAGTGGCTTACCCCCAAGAATTGCCGTTTAGTATGATTATTTAATATTCAAACGTCGTACATTACATATCATAATGTGATAATAAAATGTTTTGTAAATTCAAATTGTTACGCACAATTTTTACGTCCATCCTATATCACGATTTCCTTGCGAACTTTTCTTCCGATGTGCTTCCAAAATGATCCGTAGCTAGGCAACCCGCATTGCATAGTGCGAATTATCTTCATTAAGTTTAGTTTAGTTAAGTTTATACAACGGTTATTGCAGTTCTTTTATCTCGTTTACAGCTTCGATAATTCTCGGGAAGATTCTACATAAACGCCTTTGTCTCAATTTTTCATCACTTTGTTAGAAATGTTCTAAGAACGTAATTTTTCAGTAAATTTTTCGTACATTTCAATAGAGGTTCTTTCAAAGAATTTGGGTTTCCAGGTTGAAACCGCGTTGTAATTGCATGAGAATGCCGATATTTCGCTCTCAATTGTATGGAGGTTCTTCTGGGGTGCTGCATGTTGCATCGCTTCTGTACGAAGAATTTTTTCGTACAATTTCGACGCGGTTTCAACCCGGAAACCCAAATTTTTTAAACAACGACCGCGGAAGTCTACAACAACATCAATAGGGGTCGTTAAATGTTGGATATATTTTCCGATAACTTCTCCGATTGGGTGACGTAGTATCACAAAAACTATTTTCATTCTAGAACATTAAGTTTGTCATTTTTAAAGCTCTCTTTCCCGTAAGATCCGACACGAGTCGGGTGTATTCGAAGTTATCTCTATGCGGAATAACTCATCAAGTGCCTTAAGTAAGGTTTATCGCAAAATTTGCAGCTTTAGTCCGCTTAGAGAGCAAGTCTGTTACGAATACGTGTTTATCGATATATTAAAGAACTAAATCGACGTAGATTTCTACGGTTTGGAGTGCTGAACTTCGACATTCCACCCTATTTGGTGTAACAACTAATTTTCTATTGTGCGAGGACTCTAATTTAAAAATTAGGTATATACTTAGTTTTCTTTTGTAAAAATTTTCGTCTTACGGTTATCTACCCCGATCTTAGAGTTCTTTTGGTGGTTTGAAAAACCACGTAGCAATCACGGAGTTTGGTCCTAGACAACTCTGCAAGGCTTGGTGTCAGAAGAGTCCGAGGCTGCGCTCCGTTAAGAATACCAACTACCGAACGATCTTCTACCATTACCGACAAACAAATAAGTAACACTGCTCATTTGACCAAATCAAAGAATCCATCCATTCTTGGCGTACCGTATCTTTTATAATTTAAAATTTTCATTAACTTTTTTTTTAATTCTTTTTTTTTTATTAATTTAAAACCAGTTCTCGTAAATTTCATCGGTTTTCTACATTTAATTTTGCTTTTAAACAATACGAGGAGATTTACAAATCATCTTTTAACGCTTTTATTTTTTTAATATTTAACTAAAACATTTTTTTACGGATGTTCTTAATCTGCCGTTTGTTCGGCAGTTTTAACGTACACTTTTCAGATTTTAACAAAATTTTGTAACGTAATTTAGTTTTGAATTTGTCTGTATAGTATAGACGACTTTTGTAAAGTAAAACTTGTATTTGCTAAACACGTCTCAAGAAACGTAATTATACAACATTTTTTTATCATTATATTGGGTAATAAATAGCGATGAACATCTATGTATATGAAACATTGTAAACTGTCAAGATCTTGAAGGGCGAACGAACGGATTAAATGTATTGACAGAACATCTAATTGACTAATTTACCTAAAAGTTTATAAAAGGTACAGATTAAAATTTTAATTTCTAAACTTTAATTTGTTGTTTCTCTGATTACTTCTCCGTCACAAGCTTTGGTACTAGGCTGACAAATTCACTAAATAGGGTCGTGCTGGGCAAAGTGGCCTCGAATGTTCGTTTATTCTACCATCGACACCAGAGAGACGCACGAGTTAGCCTCCAGTACGGTAGGTAGATGCGGCTTAGTTAAGAAACGCGATTTTACGCCCTCTCCCCCTTACTTATTTTCACCCTGATTTAAATTGGAAGCCGTATCAAAATTGCTTACGTTTCTGCATCTTATGAAGGTAAACTGCCAATCAGTTTTCTTGGCGCCAAAATAAAAACACCACGATTGAAAGTAGATAATATGTAATTAAGACCTTTTCAATGTTCGAACGAAATACAGTACACAGTACGGCACCGAAGAATCATAGATCGTGCTAATACATAGCGCGCTGAAATATTCACGCGATACCTTGCGGATTCCCCTGCAATTAACAGGGTCAATTAAAAAATGCGAGCGCTATATAAGGAAACTAGATCTGTGTATCGTGGACGGTAATGCGAAAAGGTTAGGTGTTCGGATATTGCGTTGATTACACGATATTCTTCTGTAATTGTAGGGTTAGATGAGAAAATTAACAATAAAAATAATATCAATAGGGCACTATACTATCGATCACCTGGCATAGTAATTTCGTATGAAATATGGAGTACGGTGTACGTTTATATGTATGTACATTATAATTGCCAAGTTATTTAATTTCATTTTAAAGATATACAGAAAATAAAGTACTTTTAATGTTCCTTTCTTCTTGGAATTTAGTTTTGAGCCAACGGACAACGGGAAGGAAATTTAGTTGTGAATTCCAATTTATTTCCGCTACCGTCCTTTCCGAATGATAGGTGCGTTTGGCAAAGCGGATTTATGACACCTGCTACAGTATTCTCCATAGGTTCCACTCGTGTCAGCCTGCGCATGGTACGTCTATCTTGACCAAGACCACTGCTTCTTTAAAGAAGAGTCCTTTGACTTTGGACGTTTTTATTCATCTGGCTTTCTTTTTAACATTGAGGGGGCACTCTGTTCTACTTCTGATATGTAAAATTGGATTTAATTACAACCTTTGCTTCATCAAACTTTGCATTTTGGATTTCGATACTGTCATTAGGTCTTCGCTTTCCATCGATGTCCAACTCTTTAACTTCAGGAGGCTCCCTTGATCGATTGGTAGTTCAGCTTCAGAACCGGTATTGGAATTTGTTTTAGTTTTTGAAATTAATGTATGTATTTTTTCCTCCATGTTATTTGCATGAGTAGCTAGGGAAATGGCGGTTTACACAAAGCCCCATTGACTCACTGATGCTACATTCAAGGGTTCGTAATTCGGTCCTCCCAGAGGACTGGGGTCTTAGTGTCTCTCTTAGTCTTATTTTCCACTTTTGACCTTTCTGGTATAGGGTAGCAACGCTATTGCCATAGCTCTCAGGTTCAGTAGATCACGCAACCTTCTACACTAAGCCACAGCCCTACGAAGAGGCGGAGGTAGCCCGGAAAAGGTCACATACACAGAATTCCTTGTTTTTATTTTAGAATTTTTACTTCTCGCCCAATAAAATGCGACTCATTATGTCATCCCTTTGTGTCCTAAAGTTCGTGAGAAAGTTTTTCATTTGCTCGATCGCTGTTCTATGAGCTTTTACTTTATAGCTGATAACTTTTCCTTCGCAATATTGAGACTAAGCTTGCTAATCGGTAAAACTGCATTCTAATGATTTTTGATACAATTCGCCGATTTCTACAAACAAATATTAGACAAACTTTAGTGTATTTGCGGATTCAATGTATACATGTTGAAGTTTTACCCAAGTAGAACACTTTCCTTTGTGGAAAGTACACTGCGTCATTGAAACATGACTATTCAAAAATGAATTAAGCCAATAAACGCTTGCACTACCGCATGGAGATGAAGTAATACACTCGCCTATAAGGTTAGCGTATCTGTTGCTAAGCCGCAGAAACGTAAATTTCTCTGCATTGAAATTTATTTTAGACCTGTAGTCACATTGTCTCAGATTCCTTAAATTTGGTTAATGTTTGGTGCGCTTCGAAGAATTTGACTAAAATTATTGTCATGTACTTAAACTTCTCTCAAGTAAAATTATTAACATATTCTATTGGACAGAATTAGAGTGTACTCGGTGCTTACGGTTAAGTACATCGGTTATAATCGTAGCTCCCGTTTAACACATGCTTCATTTCATTCGTGTTAAACGTGAAATGTTTCAAAACAAACAAAACGTCCATCTTGCAATTCAGTTTCAAAGCAAGTGCTTTACGAAAATATATAAAGCGCGTACTCAAATCACTTAATTTTCAAAACGAAAGTGATTAGTTACTAAAGTGAAGCAAAAAACTCTGGAAGTGAGTATAAAACGAAAGCTACAATTGGCGCTTATCTCTTCATCAGATATACTGTAGATACTGTAGATCACATTTGGAATAAAACTTTTGACAATCGTCACTTTTATTTCTCTTTGAAAAGTTCTTCGTCATATCGTTATCGCTAAAAATGGAGCTTAATAACTCACAAATAACTTCAAAATCGTATCCTTGCTTATTTATTACTGTATTTCTGAGCATCAGTTGTTGTCAACCATATTTCTCTAAACCGACTTTGGCTCCTTTAACAGATGCGGCAAAAATTGTTCTAAGTACAATTGCTTGGACCTTACCAATGATATCTTTGTCTTTTATTTTCGCAAATTCACCCACGTCATTGCTTACATTTTTTATAAATTGTGTCCAATGCAATGAATTGATACAAATGTTGCTTGTTACCAACTTCGCGTTGCGCTACTAACTTTTTGGGTATCATCAATCCCCCACTGAATCATCATCAATATCCCACTGAAATTAACTAATTAATTACTTTGGGAAAAGTGTGTGCATTAACAAGTAAAATATCAATTTCAAGTTTGTACGGTAGTGGCCATTTTTTTTGTTCTTCACAGAAATATCGTAAGTCATGTAAAATTTTGAAAGTTGTATTAGATTCGTGTTGGGATGATAACATCACCTTTTGTTACTTTCAACGTATTATTTTTGAATGGAATTTATTCTCTTCTATATTTTTATACTTTCTTTGGCAGCGAAGGTAATTTCGGAGCTCGCTATTTTCTTTCCAAGTCACTTTTAATAGTGATACAATACCAGCTCCCATATATGTCAAGCGACAGAGAATATTGTACATAGTATTCGTACATTCTAAACAAAGACACCGCGATTAATTGCAAGATTTATATAATATTTCGTGATCTAGTTAAACGGTATCGAAGTAGTTATATCTTTTTGATTACACATTTACTGCATCGGTGAATTGAGCAGGAACATATATTTCACGGTTGCATAATACAAATCTATTATCGCATAGATGTACGGAAATATATTAGGCGGCCATTCACAATCATTTCACTATTAGGTTCACTGGACTATGAAAAGATACAGTACATTTATAAGTTTATCGATACAAATATCAACAATATTACAACTTTATAAGTCAGTGTCTATGCAATTGCTTAGTTATATAACACTTTAATGTTGATTGGAGGTTTTGAATAATATGTCAAAATTCTTCTATTTGCATTGCGATGTACATTTTGTTATAAAAATTTATTTGCTACTTACACGGATGGAACATAGTATAGGGAATACTGCTACGGTAAACTTTTAGCCTACTTGACGCATGCAAGTTCTGGTAGGAGCGTTCGGTGCGTAACTTAGATCTTCGTATGCTAGTCTGATAGTAATATATTTCACTTCTTAGGTTCGATCCTTAAGCATATTATTTAATTGATTTTACTTAATTCACTATTGTTCATTTAGATTTCTAATTAAATTATTGTATCTTTCCGTCAAGATCTTGCTATTGGTTTGGCTTGCTGCCCTTTTCATCTCAAAACGTTTGTATATTCGAATGAAAAAAAGTTGCTGTTGATTGCTTTACTTGCACTTATGAGGATAGACGATTTTAGACTTTGTACATAAATGTTGAAGCACTTCATGTTCAGCTAATTGTTAGAAATCTACCAAGATCTAGAAAGCGTCTATAATACGGGCAGTTAGGGGCGAAAGAAGATGTGACGTTACTGTTTAGTAGTACTCTTGAACGGAGCGTGCTCATCAAGTCCAATTTCAAAGCAAGTTGGCATTTGGGAGCAAACTTCGGTAAATTATGAAAATTTGGAATTTCCTTGGTATTTCTAGGCGTAATTAACTATTGAAACACTTTTCCAGATTTTCATAGTTTACTGGCGAAAGCCAGATTATACTATGATAATGGCAAGGACTGTGGCGTAGTATGATAAACAACACATAAGTATCGGCAACCTCCGCACCACACAAGTTTAATTTATTATATAGTAATATAATAATTAGTCCGGGACGGCCGTTTCGAGGACACGAATGGTCCTCCTCATCAACCGGTGACCGGATGATGTGAGAAAAAAACTTTTTCTAAAACTAAACATGTACGTACTATCCCTACTTCCAACAAAAGATATTCTTTACAAGTGCCTATTTATACCTCATGCATGTCTTGAAGTTACGACGTGCGAAAAAATAACATGCATGTACTATTCCTTCTTCCGAGAAGAAATATTGTTTACAAGTGCCTATTCTGCCCTCTACGCGTCCTAAAACTACGGCATGCGAAACACACGGCCAGATAGACGGGAAGATCTCTTTTATAACCCAAAATATAAACAAGTACCAGCCTACTGCACTCGACTTGTCCAATCTGTCGTAGCGATAATTTCTTATATGTTCTTTGAATTTAGTTTCTATCGCTCTTTTCGTTTGACCAATATAGGCTTTATTATAGTGACTACATTCAATTTTATAAATACCCGACCTTTCTCCCATTTTCGGTTTATCTTTAGGATTACCGAGAAGATTTTTGAGTGTGTTGCGCGAACCGAAGCATACGTTCATATCTTGACTCTTCAAAACCTTCCCCACGCCTTTCGATATGCCGTGAAAGGAGAGTTTCACGAATTTCTTGCTATTAGTTTCTACCGGGGTTAAGGTCGTGGAATTTCTTACGTAAAGCCTATGTTGGACTTTCTTAAGCATGCGATCGACTTTTATAGAAGAGTAACCGTTATAAATAGCTACGTTTTTTTATGAATTTAAGTTCTCTGTTAAATCTACTTCTACTTAGAGGGAATTTAACCAATCTATTAATTAAGAAGCTAATCGCGGCCATTTTGTGTTGTCCACAATGGTTAGAATCGTTCATAATGTACCTATTAGTGTTGGTTTCTTTTCAGTATATGTCAATTTCTAGTTTATTATTGTTTTTAATCACTAAACTATCTAGGAACGGAAGTTGATTGTTTACTTCTTCTACTGCTAATTTAATGGTTTCAAATTTTGAGTTGACGGTCGCGAGGAAATCCGGAATATTACTTTTTATTAATATTACTTTACTTAGTATCAAAAATCGCGAAAATATGATCTACGTACCTAAGCCAATTTCTAGGAAAGTATGCGGCATCCGCTCTCATACATGTTTCAAATTTGCTTATGAACAAGTTGGCTATGAAGGGGGACAGGGTGTTGCCCATTGCTGTACCTTCTAATTGTCCATAGTACTTGCCCTCAACTTGAAAACAATTTGGCTTCATGCAGAGTGACGTTAGTTTTTTATATTCTGCTATTTTGGCATCTTCAATATTGTTGAGCTTTAGGAGCTCAACTAAATACTCTACGGTTTCAGGGACCAGTACATTAGGGAAGGGTGAACAAACATCGTACGATACTAAAATTTCCCCATCTTCTAGTTTGATATTGTTTACTTTATTTACAAAATCTAATGAGTTTTCTACTTCGAGGCTGTCTACTTTGATGGGTAAATTTTTGTATTAATTTACTAGCCATTTGGACAGTTTGTACGTGGGTGAGTCTATGCCTGACAACAATTGGTCTCATAGATTTACCCGGTTTATAGATTTTCGGTAGGCAGTAGATTTTTGGCACTGTTGGGTTTGAAATTGACAGTTTAAACTTAAGGTTCGCGTTAATGAGTTTTGCACAATTTTCCAGAGTTTCTTTCGTTTCCCTAATCATAGCTGGTAAAGGGTTTTTTCTCATTTCCCTATAAGGTCCTGATGATAACAAACTGTTGACGCGATTGAAGTAGTCCGACTTGTCCAGAATGACTATTTTGTTCCCTTTGTCTGCAACACATCAACAGACAACTCGCAAACATTAACTTCACCATGGAAATCGAAGAAGATGGCACCTTATCATTCCTAGATGTCCTAGTGGAGCGCACTGACAGCGGCAAACTGGGCTACAGTATATACCGTAAGAAGACACACAGACCGGTACCTGCATGCAACATTTCACCACCATCCTCAACAGAAGAGATCCCTCATCAACACATTATTAAGAAGAGCGGAGAAAATCAGCGACAAACATCACAGGAATAGTGGAATACAACACGTCAAAAACGAGACCAGGAAAAAAAACGAAGACCAACAACAACCAGCAGGACACGCATACCTTCCGTACATAGCCGGAGTCACCGACAGGCTAAAAAAGAACCTAGGGAAAAAAAACATCACCACACGATTCAACACGGTGACCAAAATCGACCAGCTACTCCCTCCTAACAAGGACGTGTTACCGAAACTACGAGCAAAAGGCATATACGAACTGAAATGCTAATGTGGAAACAGCTACATTGGTCAAGCAGGACGGAGTATTCAGCGCAGAGTGAAAGAACACGAGAGAGACGCACGCCTTAGGCATATTGAAAAAATCTGAAGTAGCAAAACACCTGCACCAACAAGGAGACCACCGCATAACCTACAGCGACGTTAAGGTATTAGCCAGGACCAACCACTACTACCCGAGGATAATACGCGAATAGATAGAAATAATGAAGAACACCAACAACTTCAATCGCGAAGACGGATACAAGATCAGCAACACGTGGAAGTTAGCACTACGGAGTCGTCATTACAACGATCAGCAAAGCGGAACCGAAATGGGATGTATAACGAGGAGATGAAACGAAGAGACAACAACACCAGTCTTTAGAAATCTTCTGAAGAAGCTGACAGCATGGTCAGCGAATAGTCAAGTAAAATATTAACTACGCGACATCACCCGAAAGACATGTCTACTATGGATTACGGTCGTGAAAGCCTAAGCTCAACCGTTTCGTACGTAATCTTTCGTTGTGGCATCTAAGTTTTTTATGGACGTTTCTAACGATGCGATCAGTTCTTCAACTGGGGTCTTCGGGTCACGAATACAATGTTTTAACCCTTTGTTTAACAGCACGATTTCGGTTTTATTAAAGGTCTCCGACGATTGATCTGATACCAGTGGTACGTTCTCCAAATTTATTATATTACTATATAATAAATTAAACTTGTGTGGTGCGGAGGTTGCCGATGCTTGTGTTGTTTACCAGATTATACTAATTAATTAGTATATTTGGCACGTAAGAATAAAAATATATGTCGAACTGTTGCAGATAATAACTTCTAGGTGTTAAAAAACACGCGAACGGGAAAATGTCAGGTTCGATTCGTTACCGTGGAACATTTTCTCATATAGTTAATCACATCGGAAAATTTCAGGTGGCAACTCGAAATAGCTTTCAAAATTATCAAGAAACGCAAAATGGTTTGTCGTTCCTCAATTCCTTTTTAGAAGATAGGGCATGATGATGAAATTTGCTGGCCGTATTTCCAACGCTTTGTGGATACATTAATTGTTTTGGCTTGTTAACCATTAAGCCATGTTCAGTTTTGAATTTTTTAATGATCTTTCGTTGCCTTGCCTTCAACCTATCTTTTTCATTATGTCCTCTTACCCGCCATTTTCGTATTTCAAATTTGGATTCAAAACTGGATTCATTAGAAACTTTACTAGCTAAGACATTCAAACAATCATTTCCTTTAGTGAAGCATGACATACATAACAAACTTGAACAGAACAATTAGTCAATGAATTGCAAATTTTTGCGCCTACCAAGTAATTTATGGTTTACAACTATTTTTCATTATTAATCACAATTTCGGAGGGTACAAGTAGATAAATTTGTTTTTGGATGTAAGTCATTTCGTAATTGGTAAGCAACGGAGTCAGTCTTATTTTTATATTGAAATCGAAAAGGTCCGCAAAATCTTGAAGACATCCTCGGATTTTGTCATAGTATGATTTTGTCGATATCAGAATTTAAGTTCATTGCATTTAATTGAACTGATACAATAGAGGTAAGGAATAAATTTGCATCCGTTAAGGTTTCATCACCTCAAGAAAATTTTTGATTGTACTCACTCCGCCCTCTGCTACTGTCAAATCCCCATTTGTAAATGATGTTTAGAACAGAACATTCGGTTACTATAACTGCTTCCTTACCTGTGTAGCATTTTTGCTTATAGAATCAAATTGCATCATATGAAAAATCCAATCAAACCATTTTTCCTAGTTCCTACACAAGATGTTATATTTATTATTATTATTAAAACTTCGTCAGAGGAACGATTTTCCCGGTGTTTAATACATGATTTGTAGCCTGTTGCATCTTAGAAAATGTGGTTGGCGAAACAAAGCTTGCCAGTACTTGACTTTCTCGATTTTATTAATAGAAAGCAAGGGTGAAGTGCATAATTTTTGTAAGTTTGCTACACTAAATTATCCATATAATGCAAATACATACCTTGTTCCAATTTTTTTATAGAATAAAATACTTTATTTCTAAAATTTAAAGGCTTTAAGGCTAAATTAATCAATTGCACCTGCACTACTAAAATAACTAAATACCTACGTGCATTTGTTTGATATTTGTTTTGGTCAAAGCATAGCACTCTGGATTCTAATCTTATCAGTTTAAGACAAGTTATTCTGTCAACAATCAAATTTGTTAATTATTGATTGTGATACATTCCACTTGCTAGTCAGAGGTGTAATTCTGCTTCAAACGCAATAACATTTGCTAAAGACCAAAATGACTCCTTGAAAAAAAAACAGTAATGGGTTAAACTAATAAAGAATTTAAACACTAATAACGGAATTTTATAATCACTATAGCAACTAATAAGGTAAAGTACTTATATATATATATCTGAAGTCGCCGCCCCTACACCTTTAGCCCCGTCCTCGGTTAGAAATGCGATCGGTAATGATGGCGAGAGAGGCGCGAGATCGGCAAAAAGGACCTTTTCCGGAAAAGTTATCCATCGCTAACCGCTATCTAGTCCCATCGGAAGAGACGCGCGAATGGTTCGTACGGCGAGCGACATCCTCAAAGCCTCGCCTAGCCTGAAGCGATTTTTCGATTTCGTAACGCGAGGTCGGATATAGACGCGAGATACGCGAATTTTCCGCGTTCTCGCGACGAGAAACGGCTTTCCAACGGATGGGATCGCTTTCATGAGAATCCACGATGCGGATACCGTCGCGTCCGAAGAGGTGTTGCCCGATTCGCTTACATTGCTGGCGGCTTATGTTGTACGATTCCCTTAATTTGCTGACGACTTATGTTTGCCCGAATTCCTTAAATTGCCGACGACTTATATTGTCCGAATTCCTTAAGTTGCTGACAAGCTGTCAGATTATTCTCGGACAGCTCGTGTTGTCCGAGATTATTGACGCTTCGCAAGAAAACTCATTTCCGCAGTTACCGTTTATTTTCCCCTGTAAATATACTGTTCCGCGATCAATTTGACATTATTTTATTTTTCGTTGTCTCGCACATGACCCCGACCGAAAATGTGGAACTTTAGTTTACTTAAATTTGTTTGTCGTTTACGCTGAGATTTTTGTTTTGATATTCTTCTAAACAGATTGTTGTTTGTTAGATAAATTGAAGAATACAAACTTACCTACCTTGTTTCACGGCCTCTGTACAAAATACAGCAGATAGAATATTGATGAACGCTATCCTCAAAACCACCGTGAATTAATTTTCGCTAAGTTCACGAACGACAAAATTAATTATCATCAATGTGGTGATTATTTACTTAACCATGCCAACTTCTCAATATTATTTTCTTACAAATAAGTAAGTTCTTGTGGCAACATCTATGAACAAGTAGTGCATCTATTTAATCTATATCACTAAGGCCGTAAATATATGGTCCCTATTGTCATTGAGACAAGCAATACTTTATAGAAAGGAAAGAAGGTAATTAATAAGCAATCTTGTTTGCAAATACGAGGTAAGTAAGTAAGAATATAACCAACAAGATTGTTTCTTTTTATTTTGCGAACCTTGAAGTTTCCAGAGGCTGATGTATCTAGTCCAGAAAAGGAGTAGTTTTTTAAAATAGGTTAACAGTACTTCTTCGTTAGTTATATTTTTCACCTGTCCATATTGGAAGATACACTTATATTTGAATTATTCATTTTGGTGCAAATTAGATCGTCAATGTTAAAAGTTACTTCGCGTCACTTTGATTTATTGACAAACAAAGAATTTGTTACTATAGAAACAACCAGCTTGAAATTTCACTTTTTAAATCTACCTTAATTACATTTCTAACGTTGTCAATCAATTTTTTCGAATTTCATTCCAATCAGTTTATAATTTATATGCAAAATACTTGCTTGCAACCACATACCCCAATTACAGTTTGACGAGGAAGCCTGACGAAGCCCTGACGAGCCTGCAAGAACGTTTTCTAACAGTGCTACTAAGATTACTTACGCTACAGATTACTTGTCGTGTGTTAACTAAAGCAAAATAATTTCTGACTTCTTCTGTAGCGACTTAATCCATGCGCTAAGCAAGTTGTGTGTGAATTAAATGCGAAATTACAAAACTTGCAAAATTACTACAAAATAGGTAAATAATATACAAAATATACACATATGCAAAATATAAAAGATACATATATTCCGGCCTATATTAAAGACCAAGCAAGGATACCTCAATCGCAAGTTGTCAATTAGCAAATTGAGTAATTTGATCAAAAATCCCAAAAATTGCGTAGAAGGTTCCGAAAAGCTTCAAAATTCTCTTGTTTTTGTAGTTTCATAAAGCCGCTCAGTTTCAGTTTGCTAGAAAAGACAAATGGATTAGTACTACTGCAATGTTAGCGACAACAAAGTGACTGGTGGGACCAGTACTCGGTTTATGCAGTGACATAAACCGGGTACCGTGGTAACCTACATGTGCTTTTTTGCGCTAGAGACCGCCAAGAGTTGTCTGGCTTGTCGTTTCGAACGTTGCGGTATTAACTGAGGCAAACAGCGGTACAAGGTGAAGTAAAAACACTTTCGGAACTACGCTGATGACGCCGAGTAGGCAGAAACATGTCCGTAGGTAGTGAATTTTTTTCACCCCTTACATTGCTTTTGCGGTAATAGTTTGCTAATTCGTAACAATCATTAACGCATTTGCATATCCAGGAAATAAGCGATAAAGTACTAGGATAGTGTTACTGAAATATTTATACAAACAAGTGAGCTTGAAAACGGTAATGCTTAGACCTATCGAGATTCATAGATTTTACGTCGAATTGATTGCCGAATTCAATTGTTTTATAAAGATTGTATATACGTGCCGATACATACTAAAAGTTAGCCCCCTCGAATAAAATAAGTCTGCAAATTTATAAATTTTCAATCTCCCTAGTTTCTGATACACGGCTAACGGAAGCTCGTCCTGTGACACCCAGCCTGTATACACGACATGTTATAGTTATGATATTCGATTCATTTAATAAATTTAGAGGATTTGGTTTTGTATTATTTTACTAGTGACTGCTAGCCTAGAAAGGTTTTACTGATCTTTATTAAAACTTTTATCAAATAAAACAGATGATAACATCGAAGTGTCAGAAACCATAAAATAAATATAGCTTTTCGAGAGAGCCGTTCGATAATTTATTCAACAAAAAAAGCAGATGCATCATATTTCCTGTTTCCATAGGAAACTCTCTCAGGTGGTGAATTTAACCGCCGGCTGTAAGGACCATTTGTATTATTTAGCAACTAAAAACCATATACGTACATAATAAATGACGTATTATTTAGTCTAGTATTAATTAATGGAAAAGCTGCCCGGTATAGCTTATAAATAATTCATTGGCGTTTAATTACATTAAGATTCATGGCTAATTAATTGCTATTATGTCGACTGATTCAAAAGTTATATCTTTTAAATCGCTGTTTATTGTTTTTATAAGTTCAGTTTTTAACGTTAGCATTCTGAAAACAAATTAGTTATTGTATTCAATGTAATATGTTCCATATCGTAATATGTGTGTAGAAGGGATCTGTCTGCCCTGTGTTATTTTGGTGATGGTTTATAATCCATAGGAAGTAGAAAATTGTATACTTATATTTCTCTGGCTTAAAAAACATAAACATTCTCCATTGTTGAAAAATGACAACGTACAATTTATACTAAATGGTCCTTTATTTTTAAATTTGAAATTATTTGGAATGATTTTTGTGTGGTAGGAGGACATGTGCCCGACTGTAACAGAGTTAGGCGTTGTGCGTTAAAGTGTCATCATGGTCAACGGATTTTTCACGTGGGTTCGATACACTAAGTCACTAGCAATTAACTCACTTCTCCCTTGCCGTGGAGGTGATAATAGCCATGGAAAACTTTACACACACCATTTACACCTTAATTGAGCCGTCGCCATTCGTGTTGCCATTTGCTGTGAAAATCAGTAAATTACCGCACAATATGAAAAGATCAAACGAATGTTGTTATTTTCAGCACAAGAATCGCTAGAGAAATCTACTCCTTTGACTTTGTTCTATAAATGTTTTAAGTACATGAATCTATTTTTTTCCATCGCACGTAGCGATTAGTTTGTTCTAAATATAGCGGCGCAATATTTTTTGCCATCCTTCTCTCGTTTGATATACTGTCAAAGTAAGTGTGAATTGCTGCTTTTATAAAAGGCTACCGCGCATTAATAACGGATTTACTGCGATTTAGCATTGTTAAGATAAGTTTTTGGCAGCTTTTCATTCTTCCACGGTTTCCTTTTGTAATATTAATAATGACTCGCATTTGTGTTTGACGATGTTGCCGTATAGAATGAACCATAGATATTCAGGAGGTGATAGATCCCGGGTCTGTGCAGGACACTGGAAGGCGCATACCATTTTCGCGAATTCAATAGAATGCCACCTTGGAACAGTGACAAGTCGAATTATTCTGTTGGAAATAGGGATCGAGGTCTTCATATTCAAATAATTTTAACATGGACGGCGCCAAGATTTCTTCTAGCATCGTTGTATAGCAAGCGATAAGTTCACAGCTTTCGCTTAAATATACTTCTCCGACCCCAAGCGCTAGCATACTGTAAGTTAGAATACAATTCGAGTGAAATGCTTTTCTTTTCTTGCGCTGCACGTACTGGATGTCAGATTGCTTGAAAAACTGAAATTAGTGATAAAAAACCGCATATTTTATTTCTTTTCAGAGGTATCAAAAAATATAAATGTGAGTTTATGTAATCTCCAAATGAAATGAAGCTGTGTTCAAACCTATCTATTGTAATGTTACAACGAAACGTCCATAAGGTTATACATCATCAGCGCCACCCTCACATCTCTTCTTGTCATTTCACATTGTCCACCTATCGAGATTAAGAGTCTCTCTAGTGGTAGAAAGCCCGATTCCTAAAAGAAGATTCCTTTTTTTTGCCAAATGCCTCAGGGGCGTAAGTAGTAGGGGAATATTTTAAGTCCAGCCCACGGCTATTATGGGAACACCAGACATTAACTGCCTTTCTATTTCATTTTCTCGTTCTCAAAACTTATAAATTAATATAAAATCTTTCTACAGAAGGTGTGAGTGTAAATTTTAGTCACATAAAAAGTTAATTTCGTCAATTAAGAATCGTTCGGTCAGTTCTCTTTAAAATTCTCAGTGACATTTAACGTTGTAGTGTTTTATCTAGTCAAGAATGCCATCAGAGAGCACAGAATCACATACATGCAATACATTTAAAAATAATATTAGTTTCGACATATAGATGCAACAATATATTAATATATATTGTTCCATTTAATAATGGAAAAAATTATCATAGGTGACAATGGAATTGAAACAATCGCCAACGTTGTTAAACAATAGCTTTAAACAACGCTAATTATATTTATGTGTAATCATCTAAGCATCATGTGTCTCGATATCATCCAGTTAAAAAGTGATTACTTAAACATCTCAGTAGCTGAGTTCGACAGAAGCGCATAAACATAGGGTTTATGAAGCGGAAAAAATCGAAAATTCAGGTTAGCTTTCTTTTTCATCTCTACATCTTATTAAGAGTTTCACCTATCAGTTTAAATTACCGACTTGGATTTCTAGAAATAATTTCTTTTCAAAAAATGTCGAAATCTTTAAATTTTTAAATTTTAGTTCTCGTTGAAATTGCAATTTTATGATGAATTCAAAAGTCGCTGCAGTAATAGATTTGCGCTATCTTTTCTTTCGATTTTCAGGCGAACAAGTATCGTGAAAACGTTTTAACATATTTTGTACAGCACAACGTGAAAACTTTTCTGGTGTTTAATTATAATAATCCATGCCTTTACATCCCCCAACAGCTTTTGCCAATTACAGGGGGCATCAGCCGGCCATGAGTTATAATAAACCAGTGATTTCAACGCTATTTGACTTCTGTTAAAATTAAACGTGTTCCGGGTTCAGACGGTGTCATGTTTTTTGTTAAACAAAAACTCAACGTTGCGTCCACAATTTGACTTCCTTCAGCAACTGACAATTCGCAGGCTTTTTGCATCTTGAGTAGCCACACACAAGCTACTAACATTATTTAGTAAAAATACCAGCCCATAGAATTACAAGCATAGTTGTCTTTCTGAACCTTAAAGACACATTGATGGGAAACTACATTTTTCGTTTCTAATCTTATAATTTAGTAAATTACCCCAATAATTCATGTGTGGTTGAGTTTGTGCATGCAAATAAAATCGTACAACTGGTAATTTTTTTGTTGGTAATGAAGCTTTCCATGAATAGAATGACAAAGCATGACGAACACATACATTTTATTATTTATATTTGTAAATAGTTCTCTTCTTGTAGTTATTAATTATAAATAAAACAGACTACTTTTAATGCTTAGACTGAATTAAATAAAGGAAACAGTGCTTTCCAAATATTTGAAATATTTGGATTTTAAATGGCGATTTTGACTAAAATAGTTTTTAGCATATATATTATAAGTACTTTTTTACTTGCAAAAGTGTTAATAATATGATTTAGTGATGCACAATCTAACAACTAATCGCAAATTACCTTTTTAGCATATAACTTTAATTCTTCGTTAACATGTTTATCCACACATAACTTAATGACCTTCAGTCAAAATAGTAAATCAAATGATTTATGCGTAAATGAATGCTACAATGTTGTGTTGCAAACATTAACTTGTGCAATACTAACATTGCACTATTGTGTTAATTGAATATCCAATCAGTTTGCACTTACATGACAATTGTATATGTATATGTGCAGACATTTGTATGCATATGTATGTTGGAATTTGTCTAGCACCAAGTGTTCCAATTTTCCTGTTCGTTTGCGGATTCTGGAACTTAGTGTTTTACAATGTTGATGTATGGATAGGTAAAAATGCATAACATTTTCAAGTGAATATGTTGTAATGTTATATTTTGAATTTACACCGATGTGATAAACGTTTTTCCCGTAGTTCCGTAGTTCTTCCATGAATGCCGAAAAAGTATCAAGTTGATACTCTTTCGGCATTTAAAATAATTTGAATTAGTTTGTTTACAGGAAAGAGTTACTTTAAGTAGGAAGATTAAAGATTGTAGCAATAAAGACAGAAGGTGGTGTCATTTTCTCGGAATTATCATTGGATGGACATATATTTACCGACTAAAACTCTTGGGATAGAGAGAGTGGACAGCAAGGGGCTCGGCTATATACACCACCGCATGCGGCGACGAAGAAGCGTACTTAGCTTATTCAGGACAGTACCATCAGTCAACGTGGAAGTCTGAACTTGTAGCAGGATGTTCAATTGCTTCCAATAAGAGATTCGTTGGTTAGACGGTACAACTCGATCCTCAGGGTATGCACAAGCACTCAGCCACAAGTAAATGTTAGTTACTCATATATATATATATTAGATCACTTGAGAACATAAATAATCGAGACGAAATCTAAGTGTCAAATGCAGCAGTATTTATATTGCAAGGATTTCCAAATATCAAGTAAGGTAAGTAAATAAACCAAACCTTTAGGGTTTGTGTTTTCATCTACTAATAATAGTAATATAAATCCAGCCAACGATAATTGTGGGAAGGGCTCATATTAACTACCTTTCGATGTTATTCTCCTTTTCATTAATTTAATGTCATGTCTTTCTAAGTTCCAGAGTAAACGTCAGTCGTATAAAAGATACTATCGTTAATTAAGAGTCTTTCGGTCCGTATCATCAAAATTCTCAGCACCATTTAACGTTGTAGTTCGCGTGTTGTCAACAATTTCATCTAGAACCATTGAATTTCATCATCAGTTGCGTCCTTGCATCATGCTACAGCAAAAATCATTGGTTTCGGCATCCATTTCGATAATGATTATTTTAAATGGGAAAATTTTTCATAGGTGACAATGAATTAAAAATAATTGCCAACGTAATTAAACAATTGTTGTAAACAACCCGAATTTTTTGTGACTTTATATCTAACTGTCGTCCAGGCATCTTGTGTATCGATTTCCTCCAAGCTCGCAGTGTTTATTTAAATACTCCAATTCAGAAATTGAGAAGTGTGTTCAAGTAGCTGTGTTTGCTAGAAGCATACAGACAGACAGTTTATGTAGTGGAAATTTCGAAAATTGTAGGTTAGTAGTTATTTTCACTTCTATATCTTAAAAGTTTCATCTGATAATTTCTAACGTGCCGAAGGACAGTCTACGGACACTCCCGAATTCACGACCTAAATTTCCATAATTTTGTCTTTTGAAAAATTTGGAAAATACTTTAAATTTTAGCCCGCAAACATATTACAAACTTGGCGTCCATACGTTTGTAGGCGTTTGAAAGAATTTCAAAAATTCAAAAAGTAAATTTAAATTTTAAGTAAGTAAGTTATAATTAAGGCAAGTCTAAAATGGCAAGAAATCGCAACAGAGGGAACAATGGCAATGATCCTGATCTCCGTGAAGAGTTTGTTTACTTCTCAAAATCCATCGACGATAAATCGGACAGGTCTGTTGACCAATTCCATAGCATGACTGAGAATCCGCAAAACCGTCGTAATGATAGCTTCTAATAATGAATTAGGTCAAAAGGGTATTGATAGCGAACTAGATCGTCCTGAGAAAAGTCCATGTAATCCACAAGTCAGTCAATAGATCGATAAGTTTGAGCAATGTCTATCTGATAGCAGTACAGTCAACTTAAAAAAAAGAAGTCTTACCAAAATTCAATGGGAAAGACGACAATCCGATTCAATTCTTAAAGGCTTTGAAACGTCTAGTGTGCTCTAAATCCAATCTTCCTGAAATGCTGGTTCTAATACGGTCATCGTTAGTCAACGATGAACTAATCTGGTTCGGGATAGTAGAAAATTCATTCCAAACGTTTCCCGAATTCGAACTACTATTTCTTAACAAATATTGGTGTGCCTCAAAAAAAATATATTTTACTTTGAAGTTTTCCATTGTACATCTTACCCCAAAAGATCGGTGAGGCAGAATTAATCAAATATCTATCCGGGCACTACGATTTCGAGATTGTGAAATCGGTGATAACTCAAAGTATAAAGTCCTACTCGCGAGTTTTGTGAACTTCTAGCGCAGGTTGATGATCTTGACAAGTATAAACAGGGTGACAAGCCTAGAAAAATTCGTATACTAATCCACCTTGTAAAAATAACGAACTAAGGCCTAATCACAATGGTAGTTCTTCTTACAACAGGCCATCCACTTCTAACAACTCGAATGGTCGGTGTTCCCAGTATTCTAATGAATTTTTTGCACGCCGTTGTAACATTTCTAATTACCATCATGGTAGCTATAATCGGGGCAGTAATAATCGTGCAAATGACGATAATAACGGTCAGCACGTAGCCAACAACCGAAATAATAATAGTACTAGTTCTAGTTCGAGTCAAAACTCACAGGGCCAAGGTCGGCAACAATACAATTGTAATATTGTCCAGGTAGGTGGGGATCAGGTAGACAATCCTCAAAATGCTCATAATAGTAATCAGCCTTTTTTATAAATTCCGTCTGCAGTCTCTCTGCTCGTCATTTAAATACCATAAGCTACCAACACCCAAAAAACTTATGTGGTGAAATCCCCCAAACAGAAATTCAAACAAGAAATGACATTTTACCTTTTATTGATGTAACTATTAAGGAAATAAAAATAAAGGTATTGGTTGATACTGGTGCCGAAATAAGTTTATTAAACGCTCATATCACCGAGTAAAACAAGTGCAATTTCGTAGAATCCGTTTTTAATATATCTAAGATGCAAATCAGATCTGGAACCAACAAAGTTCTTGCAAAAATCGAGAGACGTCTCTGTGATGTACTTGCTTTCAATAATTCTTCTGAAATCAAACTATATAGTGGGTGGTCTAAAGTACGATGAAATCATTGGATATGACTTCCTATCACAGCACGAAGTTGATCTCAACTTTGAATCTAATTGTATGTCTATCAAAAACAATACTCTTTCCTTCGATAGTGTCACCCAATTCACTGCTAAAAATACGTTGTACGAAAATCGAATATTAAATCAGCATGGGTTTAGTACCTCGTCTGATATCTGAAACTGACCATTTGCGAAGAAAAATTACTTTATTCCATGCGAAACTGAAGCAACAGTAGATACTATTGAGCATAGCGCCGATGGTATTAATAAGTTAGCAAAAATAACATTAGCAGATGAACAGATCGACGCTACATTAAGATCAAATTAAGAAAACAAGAACACGAGTAGAGAACAACAATTATTAAAAGAAGGGGAAGGAGAAAACAACACAACAAATAATATACATTGCTGTGTTAATTGAATGAAATGGTGATGTAAAATACAGAATTTTCGTAAAATCTATCGGGAGAACAGTTCAAAGGAACCGTTACCTGCTCTTCCACCAACTCCATACATACTCGTGGGAATTCAAAGTTAAAGAAAACGCCTATATTTAACTTAACGCTAACTAATCTACACTATTCCGCAATATGCATCGATGCCCCCGACAAAAAAAAAATAGAATGCCTAATACGCCCCTTCATCTCCCAAATAATATTACACTTGCATTACTGCTGACAAATATGTTTACGGAGGGCACGTCCAAATGCCACAGACAAAATGTTGAGAGAGTTTGGTAAGGAGTTGTACATTGAGTAAATGGAGTACCTAAATGATCGTTCAAAAAACGAAGTTTCGTGGGGTGGCGGCCTTATCAAGTTTCTGTTACGTACATTGATGTTATGGATATCTGTCCGAAACCGGATTTTGTGTAGTAGATAAGATGGTGTTTGCGTTAAAATTATCGTATGAAATAATTTCAGTGAAATTATTCACATCTAGCCAACCAAAGTCCACCAATTTGTGACGGAACTCTGTCGAACTTCCGAATGCCTTACACATATTTGTTGCGAGCATTTTGCACTTACTGCACACGCGTTTCATAGAAACAATCCAGACACGGGCCGTACGCAGGCGCTCCATAATTGAATAAAGATAAAACAAGAGTCTGGCACAGCATGGCCTTAGTTTTTGTAGTGAAAGTAGAGCGATTTGTCATCTAATTTGAAGATAACATGTTTCTGAACGACATGAGCATCCTTAGGTCGGTCAAACAGAATTGCAGCAGATTTCTCTGGATTGATTTGCAACGCGTGCTGTATGGAAAACTTACAAATTTCAACTAAATCGCAATTCAATGATCCTACGGACGATTGTAAATCAGAAAGTGTGAAGCTATTATCAATTTGTGTGTCTAAAACTAATTCATCCAGATTTGTCTAAGTTATTCATATATTATATGTTATAAATATATAAAGCAGATGCGAGCAACACGGCTAAGCGGGTGTTTTATTCCAAAATCACGCAGATGGAGAATATCCCATTGCGTTTTTGTCCAGAAAATTGAACAATGCAGAGGCAAACTATTCTATTGTTGAAAAGGAGATGTTAGCAATTTTGCATGGCATCTCCTAGTTAACGTATTTCCTCTTCCAGAGAAAATTCTTGATCCAGAGAGACAATTTTGCCTTAACATATATTTTAAAGAGAAGAATTTGGAACAGGATTTACAGATATTCTCTCGTCCTACAAGAGTATGATTTTGGCATATAATACATCACCACGAAGCAGAACTACATCGTGGATATATTCAGTAGGATGTATGGAACCTACAATACTCCTGCCTCGTCATCTATCAGCAATATGCATTTCCTTCAAAATGTCAGCTACAGCCTGTATAGTAAGCAAAATATTATCGCCGATCAACAGGCACAAGAATTGTAAAGCATTATAATGATTAACATAAGCGTTTCAAAAACTTCTTCATCCAAAGCGATCTTCTAGTAAAGCCGGTAAACAAACAGGACCCGATAGTTTTAACAAAAAACAACAGAAATATTAAAGCATCTACATGAAATCTACGTGCATCCATGCATAAAAAAACGACTCTGTTATTGCAAAACAATTAGTCAATCGGTGCCACATTTGTCTTAACAAAGTGGAGAGTAACCATACGGTGGCACTTTCCAAGCCAATTTCTTCTACATCAGTACTGAATATTATCTGCATTTCTTTCTTCAAAGCCTGATACCTGTAAACGCTTACAAAAACTTGTTAGTGGTATTAGATCATTTCACAAAGCTTATCAAACTATATCCTACCAGAAAATGCTATAGCAGCACCATTACCCGATCCCTGAATGCATATTGTGCAGAGATAGGTACCCAGAAAACCATGATCTTAGATAATGCCACGTATAATCGTAACAAAATCTTGGTTAGGTTCTTCCGATCGTAAGAATATTCGCATTGTTTATACTCCAATCCGTCATTCACAAGCGAATGCCAGTGAGCGTAGTATCAGGACAATTTTACAGTATCTTTGTACATATGTCCAGGAAAAATACATTGAATGACTCTAGTATATTCCACAAATCGAAGCAATCATTAATGAAATTCCAAATTCGCAGACGAAAGTACCTCCAATCCCGTTTTATATTGGAACAAATCCAACCAGACCATGGGATTCTAATCCAGAACAATTAGATATTCCCGCATTAATTCTCTCCACACAAGAACGTTTGGTTAAAATACATAGTAATTATTTAAAACGACAATGAAAAAGAAAAGGTAAACAAACCGAATTCAATGTCGGCGATTTCGGCGAGTCCTGCGCACTGCAGATAGAACTCAGAATCGGGTAAAGAAGCTTTGTCCGATCTTCGAAAGTCCGAATATAATCTCGAAGAAGCTAGGCACTAATACGTTTGAAGTGTTTTATATAGAACAAAGTACAATAAGAGGCACTTTTGCCATAGAGGATTTATATCCTTAGAGGTGTTCATAAAATAAATTCGTATTCAGTATATTTGGTTCCAATTAAAATATGAAACGTACTCGAAGCATAGGTATCATTTTCTCTCAGTAGTATTAAGTTTCCTCTAACCTAGAAACCTAGAACAAACGAAAGTATGTTAGATATATTAATTTCCACATTTCGTTCATCGTTCTTGTCTTTTATAAAAGCACTACTCATAGCTTCTTAATGTTTTCTTCTGGCGGGGATAGTTGGTGAAATCGTAGTGCCTGGATAGATATTTGATTAATTCTGCCTCACCGATCTTTTGGGGTAAGATTTGTACAATGGAAAACTTCATAGTAAAATATATTTTTTTTGAGGCACACCTCGACGAATCGTATTTGCCTGTGAAGAGATCGGCACGAATTTTACTTTGGGCATTTCCACCCTAATATTTGTTAAGAAATAGTACTTCGAATTCGGGAAACGTTTGGAATGAATTTTCTACTATCCCGAACCAGATTAGTGCATCGTTAATTAACGATGACCGCATTAGAATCAGCATTTCAGGAAGACTGGATTTGGAGGGCACTAGACGTTTCAAAGCCTTTGAGAATTGAATCGGATTGTCGTCTTTCCCATTGAATTTTGGCAAGACTTCTTTTTTAAATTATAACTTAAATTATGGAAATTTAGGTCGTGAATTCGAGAGTGTCCCTAGACTGTCTTTCGGCACTTTAGAAATTATCAAATGAAACTTTTAAGATATAGAAGTAAAGATAACTAACCTTTAATTTTCGAAATTTCCATTACATAAACGCTATGTCTATAGGCTTCTAGCAAACACAGCTACTTGAATACACTTCTAAATTTTTGAATTGGAGTATTTAAATAAACACTGCGAGCTTGGAGGAAATCGAGACACAAGATGCCTGGACGACAGTTAGATATAAAGTCACAAATAAAATTCGCGTTGTTTACAACCATTGTTTAATTACGTAAATTTTCCCATTTAAATGCCGAAACCAATGATTTTTGCTGTAGCATGATGCAGGGACGCAACTGATGATGAAATTCGATACTTCTAGATGAAATTGTTGACAACACGCGACACTACAAAGGTAAAATACGCTGTGAATTTTGATGATACGGACCGAAAGACTTTTAATTAACGATAATATCTTTTATACGACTGAGGTTTACACTGGAACTTGCCGTAGAAACACATGACATTAAATTAATGAAAACGAGAATGACACCGAAAAGTAGTTATAATATGAGTCCTTCCCACAATTGTCGTTGGCTGGATTTATATTATTATTATTGTTTTTACGCCCATAAGATATTCGGCTAAAAACAGGAATCTTTTTATAGTAATCGGGCTTTTTACCGATAGATGGACCCTTATACTCGATAGGTGGACAATGTGAAGTGCCAAGAAGAGATGTGAATAAAGCGCTGGTGGCAACTGACCGTGTTGATGTTTATTTGTAACATTACAATATATATGTATTGATAGATGTTAAGCTGTGACATCCGTTATTTTACATAGGCCTGACTTTCAATATAGAGAGTCACATATTTTATGAAAATTTTGTATATATCAAATATCAAAAGAGGGGAAACAATTTGATTATTTTATTTTTGGTATATATAAGGTGTATGCGAAATGCACAGTAACTTCCAACACAATATATCAATAGAGTGATAGATCGCAATTTGTTACTTCTAGCACTGTTGCCACATATGCGGAAGTCGCAACGTGTGTGCTGTGCACTATACCTGCCCTGACATATTTTAGGCTTTGTTCCTTTGCAGTACTCATCTGACCCTTCGTACTTAAAGTTTCGGATTTGTGCTTCAAACATGATTGTACATACAAACGTATGACATTATGTATAAGTTTCGCGGAGTAGCACAAGCTTGGAGAGTATAATTTAGTTAGGTCTCTATGACCTAGAAGATCGAAAGAAAAATTCAAAATTGAGAAATTATGAGTACAATCGTCAAAAACTTCTCCATCTCAAATTTTTTTGTTAAATTTTTATGTATCACATATAGAAGGCTTCGCAGCATAAACATACAAAGGTAATAAAGGTCAAAACATATTTTTTTAATATTTTCTACATAATACATAATACAAATAAAGTAGTAAAGTTGTTAGAAAGAAAAGAACGTTACTCTAAAAACAACAACAGTAAATAACAAAATAAAATAATTATTTGTAATGTAATTTCATTAAATGTTGTAATTTTGACTTTACAACGGCCACCGATCGCTTAATTTTATGCTTTTGTATAAATTCAGAAAGCTCTTTGCCGGATGGATACTGGTTCCTTTCCAGATGAAATTTAAATCTTTTCTCCAACAAAGCGATTTCGCTAGTAGACCATCCTTGAAATAGATTCATTATCTAATTAAGTAAGAATTCTGGATATTTAACTTACGACTTTTTCCAAGTTATCGCAAACGTTGAGTATGTTCGTTATTTAGGTTTTCCTGGTCACCATCTTGGGTTCCTTAAATAGGAAAAAACAACAGTTTTTCATATTGATTATGAGAATGTGAATGTGCAAATTTTAGGAATTTTATAATAATACCTTCGTCTTGAGTATTTCTTCCTCGATCGCCTATTTCATTTTTTGGCCTTTGCTCTTCACTTAAAATAATACTATCGCCTTAAAATAATTCAATTTTTACTAGAGTATGTATATTTTTAATTCTAAGAATTTAACGTCATCGTCAATATTATTTTCTTCCGCGTATTCTAAATTATTGTCAAAATTAACTTCCGCTAATGATTTTCCTTTATATTCAGCCGGGACACATCTTTTTTCCGTCATAAGAAGTGTTTTGGAAACTTTGGCGGTTTGGAAAATATCGATTGGAAGTCTGAAAAGAAATATATAAAGCAAATAAATTGTTTATTGCAGTAATTAATTTTTACTCATAGAATTCTTTCTTCTTCTGCGTTTTTAGGGTATGACTCATAAAATCCGAAAATTGTTTCGTCTCATCCTTGCTCAAATTTAAAATTTGCATAATTATCGCTATCTGTTTTTTTAGTTTATTACTAGAAATTACTTGTGGATTTTTCAGTTTAGATTTTTCGGCGAGTGTTCTTATTGCTACACTTTCTTTGCCAGACTTTATTCTGCTACCCGGTATTGCAAAAACGTATTCGTTATCTGATGGTATGTATTTACTTCTATTTTCCAATAAGACTGTAATGAGATCCTGAATATTTTCCGGTACCAGTATTACTACCGTTCTAGATCCGTTTCTACTATTTACAACCCTTTTGTATTTTTGTGTTAGCATTTTTTCAGAATCCGTTAAAATACATTCAAAATCAGTACAATCCGTCATCTTATCGTGTTCATAATCTTTCAAAAACTGCACATCGCCAATTCTTCTTCTGTTAAAAACAATTAATAAAGCCAAAATGCAGTTCACTAATTCTTTATATATATATTTCGATTATCTTCATGATTATAAAATAACTGTTTCCAGTTATTTACAATATTAAGGGTTTCTTCGCGAAATTTCTTGATATCGCTAACTAATGGCATGAGAAGTGGTTTTGACCATTTTTTTTCTTGTAAGTCCTTATTTGCTAGTGCCGCCACTTCGATATTCAATCGAGATTCAAGTAATTTTTTGAAATTTTTTATATCCTGTAACAGTATTTGACGTTCCTCCATCGACTGACATTTAAAACCATCACTTTCCATTAGCACCAGGTGTGTAAATTTGTCACATACTATTTTCAGCGATGTCCGCAAATGCATGCCAAGACTGGGGAATTTAAAGGTTTTTGTAAAAGGATTAAATCCAACGACATCCCTAACCGCAGATACCACATTATCGAAATGCTGTGGATGTAGTAAATCCTTAAGACGTATACTGTCATTATTAATAATTTCTCGATAGGGCAGCAGTAAACGAGGAACTTCACGCATTCGCGTGCTGGTAGCATATGCCATACGTTTACGTCTGTGTTTTTTTAAGTAAGAATTCCTGAAATGAGCTATAAGTAGGTCTTTTTTTCCTTCAAAAGCAATATCATCGGCTTTCATCATATCAAACACCTAAAATTGAAATTGTATGTACATCAACCATTTTTACACAGAATCTAGAAATTAGATTATTTTAAAAGAGAAAGTACCCATTACATTTACTGTAATTGTATGAGATCGTGAGAGATGATTTTTGGATTTTTGGAGTTTTGGATCCTTCTTGATTGGTATTAGCATGCATTTTGTATCCTAGGCACTTTTTTACATGCCCTCTCAAATACTTCTTTACAAAAAATCCTTTGAAGCGGGCACATGGATAGTACTGGATGTCTTTAATTGATTGATTCGAAGATGTATTTAGTTCTCGGTTGGGTCTTATTGTACCCTTGATATAAAGATCAAAATTAGTGCAATTTCTTAAAAAGGCCAATGCGCGCTTCCTCTCTTCACTATTTTTTGGATATTGCATTATACTTTTGACTTCTTCAGTTGAATGTTTTCTTTGTAAATGTCGATTGAAATTTTTTGTGCCTATGTCTTCATCACAATACTTCCAGCGAATTTTCTTTGCATTTTTCCCTTGCTGTATAATTAATTGAATATGCACAGAACGAAACTCAAACTACATGTTCCTATATAGGCATTCTCTGTAATTTTCCTCGGCTGTTCTATTAGTATAGGCATTGTAGAAAAGAATCAAGAGTATCTTGCTTCCATGATTAACTAATTTGGTAAAATTCATTTATTTTAAAACGATCGATTAAAAGAGATGAGAACAGTTATGTTTTTCACATTCCTAATGTTATATATGGTACTCAAATAATCATAGAACGGTAGCCATTATTCTGTGTTTACTCCTTGCCGGTAGATTGTTCCGAAAAAGAACTTTTCGTTCAATTTGCCATAGCAATTCGTATTTTATTAAAATCAACAAAGGAAAATTGCAAAGAACAGCTGATGTTTTATTGTTTGAATTTTATTAAGCTCATAAAACAAGCTGGACGGATGTTGGCATTTATCTTATACTACTCTACATTTACCTTGATTTCTTCAGACAGAGGTCGAGAAGTTGGTTGAGAAGGTGCTTCACAAATTACGTTGATTTCAGATGTATTCTCAGTTGTATTTGGGATTTGCTTATTATCTAAATCAGTGAAACTTCCATGTATAATTACTAAATTTATATTATATACAATATTGTTCATAAATAAAAACTAAATTTAGGGATTTTAAGGTGAACATTAAAATATATGATATACTTGATACTTACCATCTTTAATTTTTAAGGTGAAAATGAAAAAAAATATGACAAAGCAACAAGGAAACCCTTAAGATACTTACCATCTTTTTTTTAGCCATGTACACTAGCAGACGACCCCTTGGTAGTAGCATTTTAATTTAATAATACCAATAAGTAACATATTTGCAAATAACTGAATAAGTTAAAAGATTCACCTACAGGAAGTCAGGCCGCACCCGAACATTGACAGTTAAATTTGTATAAGTTTAACCTGCACAAGCGTTCTTATCCAATGCGAGGCGACACTAACGTCATGCATCTATACGTGAACTAAAACAAAATGTATGAAGCCACAACTGTGTATCTGATTTAGAAGTCACAAAGTACCATCCATAAATAAATATATATATATATATATATATATATATATATATATATATATATATATATATATATATATACATAGGTTTTGCACACTCGGACACCCTAGTAACTTGTACAAACGGCGGCCAGCGTATATTGTAGAAGTGTTGATAAAATGACACCCATAATATTACTATAACATCCGGCACCCAGTTGTATGATCTTTATATTATTATTTGTTGTAATGGCACCTTCCAATGTTGCCGGATTTTCAAGTACTCTTTATTTTTTAGGATGACATTTGGACGGATCCAAATAATTTTATATTCAACTTCTTCGATTTTAGGAATATTGCGAGAATGCTAACTACATCAATAGACCGGGATATTTGGAAAATAGTTATTATATGATACTCAAGTTATATATTATATAACTATAAATATAAATATTATATCATCTAGTTAATAACTGTGACATTAAATTGATGAAAAACAACACATAACTGAGATATTCCAAATCAGTATCGTCTTTATTACAAAAAATACGTACAGATTTATAAAACGAAAAAGAAACTGAATGCTTATTTATTTAGTACGATATTCATTGAATATAAAAGTTTTTACTCTAACCCAGTTAACACTTCCAAACTCCTTCTCAAATTTGGACAGAAACTTCTCCCATTGATTCTTTTTTAAGGCTGTTTTAGTCTTAATATTTTGATTAAAGTATTTTCTTATAATTTTCTTTTTTTCTTGACTCCATTTTTGCCTACCAACTGAAAAATAAGAATAAGGTGAAGTGTTGCAACTATTATTGATTTTAGTAGTCATTTTGTTTATTGATTTATTCAATCATTTAATTTATCTTCTATTTCGACATAAGATCCAAATTACTTTTATCATTTCAAAATGTACATACCTGTCTTCGCAATGTTTTGCGGTCCTAATATTTCAGGCTCATTATCCTCAGTATCATCGCTGTCTGACATATTATTTACGAGATCTGCAAGTATAAGACTGAAAGTAAAAACCAACAAATTTGATAATACATTACATACTGTTGGTTGCATTCAAACTACACGAATTAGTGTTTTTCGAAGTTCCAGGGTTAGAACAGGAGGATTTGCTCATCAGCGTAGAACCTGTAATGTATTCAGGTTCTACAGATAGAATGTCTGTAGATTCTAATGTATCTATACATGAAAAGTAATTAATTACAGACAGCTGGACTTTCTGTAGAAATAATTACCTTCGTCCTTTTCGTCTTCTTCGTCAGTATCTATGTTTTCCATGTTGATATCTATTTCATCTAGAGATTTATTTTTATAGTCAGCTGCATTTCCCTTCTCCATCAACTGTAGAATTTTAGATACTTATGCTATCTGATCTTGATCTTGATCTGATCTGATCTTGAGGTAACCTAGAAATTAGTAAGATATAAAAATTAAAGCAAATTAAAAACGAAATATCTACCTACTTTTCATGAGTTTTTGTTGTGTGTCCCATAAACTTTGCAATCTGATCCACTTAATTTCCTTTTAAACTTAGTATTTGGGTTACAGTAGTGATATGTTTTCTAAATCTACTTGAAGTAAGGAGTCGTGGGTATTTAGCTCCACACATTTTGGCATATTTTCGGATAGCACTTCACCCACCGATCCCGCATAATGACTTGGGATAAGTGAAAAAATAGGTGTTCTCCTTTGAAAACCAATTCAAATGTAATCTCTAAGAGTATAATCCTCTGAATGTTGATGTAAGTGGAATCATATATGGAGCAATACACACACGTAAAAAGGAAGAAGCATTAGTACAAAACGAAAGGAAATTATAACAGATACCTCAAATGTAATGAGGGTTCTTTCCCAAATCAAAGTAACGTGCTAGCAGCAGTCGTCAATCCAAGAATCCTGTATTACAGTATTCGTTTGCGTTATTTCAAAACTTAAAACTCACAGCAACAAACAATAAACATCCAGTAGACGATAAATCCTCACTAAATATAAGGTAATTAAACTCTAATGGAAAATATTCATTTTACTAGTTCCGACTGGTGTCAAACGCACATGAATAATACTAACCACCTCTGATCTTCCGGAAAAGAAAGCGTTACAAACCGGACACATTAATATTCTAGAATTTCCAATACCCAATCTGTTCAGTCACCCTTCAGCGTGAACAACCAGTAAAATACGTCTAATTACGCGAGATTTAATTACAAGTATACTTGAAAAAACATACTCTGGAAAGAATCTTGGACTGTAGGAGCCGAACATCATTAATAAACCAAAATAAAATCACGGGCAACGAAATTCTACCATTGGCGGCAAACAAACATACTAAACCGCCGATTGTAAGACATCGCCGGGCAGGCGCTAAACACAGAACTAAGCATAATATATGCATGCATCCATATATACAGATAGGTCCAAGAGACAATGACCATGAAATATTCACATAAAAATCCGTAACATCCGTTAAATAGTAACGGCACATAACATATAATGGTGCAAGTAAATGTGATTGAATAACTTCGGTTGGCAACTTGTCTTCAATCTCTGCAAGTATCTAAAAACATACATTTTTAGTTGCACAGTTTATTACTGGGAATTTGTTACAACATGGAATACAATAAGTTTGTTCTCTGTCTGGGATATATTCGCCTATTTTAATCCAGCATTGCTATTTGCAGTACTATTATAGCATTTACGGCATTGTCCTAATCTCTAAAGAATGTATTTACTATCAGTTTGAGCGCGAAATATTGCCAGCAGGACTATTTCGATTTTTGGTCCTAAACAACTTACGAATCGTGAATGCTATTTTTTTAAACTATTTTTAAACTATTTTATGTTTTAGTTTTTTTATACATATTTTAGATATAAAATAATTTAATAGTATGCTGGTTAGCTAAGGTAAATTCCTATATTATAAATATAAGATTTTATAAAATATTTTGTAATGTATATAAATTCGAATGTGATAAAAAACAACAAATAATTTATTCAACGTAACCTCCACCTACTTCCATACACTTTTCGACCCTACACCTAAATTCTCTCTGAACGTTCCTAAATGTTCTTATGTCAATCTCACTAATTACTGTTAGTGTTTTATCCTTTAATGCTTTAAAATTTGCAGCAAAATTATTATTTTCGTACACTCTTTGTTTAACATGTCCCCAAAAATAAAAATCGAGCGAGCGAGCTAGCCAACGAATAGGTCCAAAACAACAGATCCATTTCAGGAAAGTGGTTGTCAGCCAGTTTCTAATTAAATTAGTTGAATACGCAGGGCATCCATCCTGCTGAAAATAGACTACATCTCTATTAATGGCCTCCAATGATGGTAAAACAAAATTTTGTTACATGTCCAAATAATTATGTTGAATTAAATTGTTTTAGAAAAAAAAGGGGCCAATAATTTTATTGAATAAAATTCTACACCGCACATTTACTTTCTTATAACGCTGGTTTTTCCGATTAATACGAAAATTTGGATTCTTCTCTGCGCAATATCTGTAAGTTTGGGATGACACATAACCATTAGTGGTGAAGGCAACTTCATCCGAAAACAAAATTTTATAATGGAAAAATTGATCCTGCATAACATTTTCTCCGACCCAAGTACTAAATTCTAATCTAAACGCATCGTCCCGGGGTTCCAGAGTATGAATAAATTTGGGTTTGAATGGGTGAATCTTGTTTTTCTTGAAGACTTTTTGCAGTAAGCTCTTGCTTACCCCCAACTCCACCGCCCTCATACGTAGTGATATTTTTAAATCCTGTAATACAGATCCCATAGCTAGAACAGTTAATACATCATCTTCATGGTATTGTTTCTTTGTTTTCTTCTTTCTAACAACAGAGCCAGTTTCATCAAATTTCTTAACAAGCTTTTTCAAAGAACTAATAGCCATATTAATGCCGGCGTATTTAACGTTAAATTTGTTGATCGCTGTTCGATGTGAAATATCACCAACTCCATAACACTTAATCAAACAAATTCGCTGTTGCAATGTTAGCATAATTGTGATTGTTCGTGATTGCAAATGTCGTGTCCCTTAAAATTGAAACAGACAAATAATTAGATGTCAACAGAATTTCAAGGTAATACGATTATCAACAATAATTTGAACTTGGTTAAATTTTTGAAAGTAAGCAAGCACGTTTTCAACATTTATATGCATACAGAAGGTGATTAGTGCATTTTAATGTTTTCTAATGGTTTTAAGGCACGCATTTTCTTATCTGCCCAGATCGTATTAGTGCATACCCACCATTTAACTTTTTGTATAAATGTAAATATCCAACGTCATTTCTGTCGGAATAACACAGTATAGTTGATCCGCGCATGCGTTTAGTAGTGGAAGTTACATTATGTTAAAAATGGTATATGCATAAATAGAAATGCTTATTGCGCAAAAAAAATGTAACAAATATTGACGTATTTATTCACACTTGAAGATGAAATACGGAATTACAGAAGACGGAAAGAAAAATGAGGTATCTTATTCCTCGACAGTGTTGGTAATAACTGCACAAACCTTGCACCGCTACTACCAATTCGTTTGAAATTTTGTTCGAAACTACGGAATACTTATTCGGCGTTCTCGACTAATCTCGCTACTTTTTTGGTATTATTGGCATTGGTGCTGTGCCATCAGCCACTTACAAACAATAGCCAAATATATAAATATTTGTAATACCTAACAACCCGAACGGACACCAGGGCTAACATGAAACACGCTTCACACCCGAGGCCGATCGGGCGACTAAAATAAACACACAAAGGTAGGCCACCGGTAGGAAAGGATAAACCCACAAAGGACAGATCACATAAGGAGCTTAACTAAATAATAAAACGTAAATTACACATATGCTTATAAATAATTTTGTTCACATCTTCTCTTTCTAAGGCTAATAGAGAATTCATATTGATTGGCAGCTGAATATTGATGCAAAGCAAGTCATTAACAAACAGGTTAATTTTTTCTGTGTGATTTTGGCATCCCAAAAATATATGATTGCTATCCCCGCATTCCGACTCGCAAAAGGTGCATTTGTCACTATCCGAAATGTGAATTTTATGCAGGTGAGCAGGAAATCTTCCATGATTAAAGGATAATCTTAGGATTTGCGACATCATACTTCTTTTAATAGTAATTTTGTTGTACCACCGATAATTTTTAATGTTGGGGAAAAGCATGTAATAGTTGGTGGGGTTACTCTTATACATATCTGTATAATGCTTTTGCCAATCTTTACGCGTATTGCCTTTAAATTCAACTGAAAAGTCCGAATGTGGTAGTAAGACGCCTTCTAAAGTATTCTCATCACTGCATGCTGCTGTAGCTAGTCTATCTACCTCTTCATTAAACGAAATGCTAGAATGACATTTTATCCAAATATAAGTTACTGTCTTGCCACGTTGTTTCAGGCTAAAGTCTAACAGTAGCATTTCTCCGTTAAGTGGGGATGATGAAAAATTAAAGTTTTGGAAGCTCTTAAGAGCACTTTTGGAATCAGTGAATATGGCAAAGTTGTCATTATTCATCTGGAGTATGACTTCCATCGCCATTTTAATTGCTGTTGCCTGGGCAGAAAAAACACTGGCTTCTTTCGGAAGCGCATATCCTTTGCTGTACTGTACTTCTGGGATAAAGAATGCACATACAACCCCTACGTTACTTTTCGCCCCGTCTGCATATATATGAGTGTCTAGCGGGAATTGTTCAGCAATTTCATAATACACTAATTTATTCAAATGAATATCTTCCGTTAATTTTGGAAAAAGTATCATAGGCTTATGATGTAAGGAATTGAAGGGTAGTATGTATCCAAACAGATCTTGGGATTTAAATATTAGGGGGATGGAGGATGTGTCTATGAACGATGCAGTCAGTCAATCAATCAGTCAATACTTATAGCTTAGATTATGCACATTTAATTTACAGCATTTCTAAATCGCTTGCTCTACATTTCAACATGAACTTTTCACATTAAAAGTTTACGTCGGAAAACAAGCGGCATTTCATTGATTTCAACATACATGGCTTCTATCGGTGTGGAATCCATAGTTCCCAAGCATAGTTGCAATATTGTTGACAATATCTAATCTTTTTAGAAGAGTTTTACATGCTGAACCATAAAGAAAACAGCCATAATCTAGCAAAGATCTTCCTATGGCTCTATAAACTAGTGTAGAAGTCTGTAGATCTGCTCCAAATGGTACTTTATTAATAACCCGTAATGCATTAATTGCCTCCTGATACTTTTTAAGTGCATCGGATATATGTGATCTCCATGTCAGCTTGATTCTATGTCGGGTGAAACATACGACTCTACATTTAGGGTAGGCAATTGTAAATTCTTTGGAATTGCACCACTCTTGGAATAGTGACATCGCTTGATTCAAAAATGAAATGCACAAATCAAGAGAATTCTGTTCGGTGTATATCTTAATATCATCTGCGTACTGAATAATCTGTACGTTAGGTAATGCTAAATCCCTGGTGTAGATATTGAAAAAGAATGGACTTAGAACAGCTACTTGTGCCAATCCTGTAGATGTAACTCTTGGTCCAATTAAATTATTTGTAGAGGATCTTCCTACTATCAAACGATTAGTATATAGCTTTACTATATTTGTGGCAATTGGCGGTGGAATGTTTAGCTCCATTAAGCTTGTTTTTAATATGTGTAAATTTACACTATTATAAGCGTCCTTCGGATCAATGAATGATCAAATAATTATTTTTGGAGAAACACCCCTGTATATCCATCAATAAATTAGATAGCGCGTGGATGGTGCTATATCCTCGTTTAAAACCGAATTGATGCGCAGCACCATACCCTTGGTGTCCTGTCCACCATTCCAGGCGAAACTTAACCTCTCTAGTGTCTTCATAATACAAGACAGACAGCGAGATTGGCCTCAAATTAGATACGGTATCACCTTGTCTACCCTTTTTAATAATGGGAACAATGATACCTGATTTAAGTTCGTGGACTTCTTTTCCATCGATATAGATCTTGTTAAACATATCTAGTAATACTCTTTTGCCAGAAACGGGCAAATGTTTTAACATGGGATATAAGATGTTATCCATTCCTGGAGCTGTATTTGTATTATCTTTTAGTACCAAATCTAGTTCTTTAATAGTGAAAGGTTCAGAAAGTACGTGTGAATATTCCGGGATGACGGCATTTTGAATAGGCTGTCCAACAAAGGTCGGAATAAGTTTATGTAGCAGTTCTAAAAGAATATCATTCAACACCGCTTGCTTGGTGCTTGGTTGGGCCTTGATCGCTCTCATTTTCTGCCAAATTTTATTCAAAGGAGTGTCTCGATTTAAATTTTCACAAAATTTTGTCCAATTTTTTGTAGCTTTAGATTTAAGAAATCTTTTAGCTTCTGCGCAAACTCTTTTAAGGTTAACAAAATTATCAAGACAAGGGTCCAGGCGATACGTCTGAAGAGCCGCCTTGCGATTAGAAACTGCAGAGTCACAACTACTATCCCACCAACATACCACTTTCTGTTTTGACCGGTGTAGTTTCTTTACCTTGAAGACTTTTTCTCCTACAGAATTAATTTTCTTCAGTATAAGATCATACAAATCTCGAGCACATAAATCTGTCTTCATAGTTTCAAAACCTTCTTCTAAGAGTTTTAGGGTACTTTTGCCAATTTGCATCCTTAACATTCCACCTGGATGTAGGTGAAATGAAAGATGTATCCGTTCCTTCAGAAGTAAACTGGATTAAAATCTGAAAGTGATCTGACCCTAGTGAATCGTTGCTAACTTCTCACGTGGACTTAATAATCAACCCTGGTGAAGCAAGTGACAAATCAATGGTCGAACCGCGACCAGCATAGGAAATGTATGTGGAGCTTCCCTTGTTTAGTACACCTAAGTGAAGATCATCTAACATATTGATAAAGTAATGACTAAAATTATCATCCTAAGAACACCCCCAGCTTGTAGAGTGAATATTGAAGTCTCCTAATATGAAGCAATTGTTTAAGTTGCATTGCTGGAATAGATTTACCCAATCAGCACTAGTTGCTCGAATGTTTGGCGGCTTATATACAGCTATTATATCTAAAGGAAATTGCAGATTGATCCGCACAGCACTCGCCATAATACTGGAATTATAATTATCAACAAGATTAAGTTTAGAGAATCTTAACTTATTGGTTACTAAAATAGCTACTCCTCCTTTGCCTTCATTCCTATCCGTACGAACACAGTAAAACCCTCAGATTTCAAAAACTAAGTGCGGTTTAAGTCATGTTTTGGATAAAACTATTATGTCGATATTGAGTAAACTATTTATTTGAGTTTATGGATCTACAATTCCATTGTAAAATGTTAATTTTAGCAGCCATCTAGAGAAAAAGAGAAATGCTTTGTGAATTCAAACTTATGTAATTACCTCAAAAAATACTACTTAATTTTAACACAAAAAAGGACAAAAAATGCTAACTAGTCTGATTCTTTTTACTAGCTGGCGTAATATTCTCAGCATTGCAAATTTTTTCTTATTTTTCTTACTTTTCTCTTACAATTTCTTTATTAAAAATATAATTACTATTACTGAAAATAGATTTAATAAACTTTGTAATATTTTCAATGATACCCGAATTAGAAGTGAAGGGAGAGCCTCTAACCACTTCGTTGTTAAATAAATTGTGCTCCTGCTTACTAACAGGAGTAGGGAAAGAAAGTTGTGGCAAGCAACCAGTTGGCGAAATAGTTACGTTCTTTTGTGCCAATGTTTGGATTTGTAGCTTTAGGTTTGACAAGGGGGCGCAATGTGTCAGGGTTTTTAAGAAATGGAAATTCTCTGTGATTGTTTAGATTTAAAAGTGGAGAAAAACGATTATTGCCTACTTTATTGGCAAACGAAAGCGGATCATTTACCATTTGTAAGGCCTCTTTGTAAGTTGACCTGCTTTCTGTCATAACCTTTTTAATTTGCTTTTCTTTTCTGTACTTTTCACATAACTTAGATAAAACGTTATGTGCCGTGGATTTATAATGAACACAGTCCCAGCGCTACATACTCCTTCATGTGAATCCCCACAATTTTTACATCTTTGCTCTTTACTTGAGCATATTTTTGCTATATGCCCAAATCGAAGGCATTTAAAACATTGTAGTACGTTGTTGACATAAATATTAACTGATCTTCGGCAACTATTAATAAAAACATATGGAGGAAGTTTATTACCGTAAAAAGTAACTATAATTGTTCGTCGCGGAATCAATTGAACTGACTTATCGTCTTTAACAACTCTTTTGTGAATTCTTTTAATACCTTTCACTATACCCTCACATTCAATTGACTGTAATTTTTCGTCTGAAATTGCAGTGTCTACAAACTTAATAACTCCACGAACTTCTGTCAGATGTTTTGGTACATAACAATGAAGATCTTGGGATTTTAGCTTTGCATTGTTTACTAAATTTACTATGTCTTTAAGAGTTTTCATTTCTATTTTAATTTTATTGTAACCTACTTTACTAATTTCTTTAATGGAAGATTTGAGCCCTAATTCTTCATGCAAAAGACGGCCTACGGACATCTCATGAAAGCGCCCAATGTTTTTTGAACGATGCTGTATGTATGCATAATACGAACCACTGTATAAATGCGAAAATTTACCTTCGAAGTTATTTTCTATTAGCAATTCATTCTCTACTTATTTCTGTAATCTTTGCCATATCATTTGTTACTTTTTTATTTTGTTTATTAACTAAATCATCAGACGCAGTCTTTCTTCCCCAACAAAACCGCCGAATAATTACCGCTTTCACAATCCATAGAATTTTTATTCCCGGCTTCACCATACTGCCCAGAATCCATATTTAAGAGTCGTAAAAAGAAGAAGAGAGAAGACTTACCTATATCCAACACTAGGAAGAAAAAAAATACTACTTCTAATAAAACGCTAAAGGAATTGCCACATAATAAAAACAAAAAAATAGTATTAAAAAAAAAGGAAAAAAAAAACGAACTATAAACTACAATCTAAAGAAATCAAAAATGTAAACAGAATTAACTGGAATATGTAAAAATACAAACGAATAGTAAACTCAAAGAGACCACATGCGATCTCGTACACAGAAGGTTGACATTGCATTATGATTTCCGAGAACGCTACTGCAGTAGGAAGTACGTCGGGTTTCAGAAGCAACATAAATTCTCGCAATCACATAAAACGGTCAACATTTATATGTAGGCTCTTTCAACGAATAACAAAAAGAGCGCACGAATAACACGCCATTTCAGTACGAAACACTGACCCAGGCAAATACACGTACGGGTTTTGATGATAATATATACAGCGCGTAATGAATGGTCGACGTCAAATCGATACTTTAAGATTTTTTAGAAGCTGATGTAGCTATTAAATCATAATACAGCTATGTGAATATGTATTAGACACCCCCAATTTTTCTTCGGATGTATAAAAATAAATGATATATCAATAAAACGACAAAGTAGATATATCATACAGGACATTTTATTAATATTTTATTACTCCACCAGCTGCTTTTATTAGAGATCTTGGCATACTACTAATTAATTTACGGCATACATCGCTGGAAATTGAGATCCATTCGTTGAGGATTTGTTGGCGAAGCTGCTCTTTTGACCCACACTGATGTTTTACGATGTCTTTCTCCAAAACATACCATAAATTTTCAATTGGCGATAAGTCCGGGAACTGTGCCGGCCAATCCAACAGTCGCACCCCGTTTTCCGTGAGCCATTGCATTGTCGCCCTTGCACGGTGACAAGGAGCGTTATCTTGTTGATAAAAATATTTAACATTCTCATCTTCAAGTAATCTTAGTACGGATGGCTCCAGGACCTCCTGTAGCATCTCGGTGTAACGGTTGCTATTCATACGCCATTCGCAAAGAAAGATTTCGCCAACGCCTGATGCCGACATGCATCCCCATACCATGATGCTACCGCCACCATGTTTTACCGTTGGTACGATGCATTGCGGGAGATATTCTTCTCCGGGTCTTTGCCGTACAAATTGGGCGCCCAGTCGTCCGAAAAGCTGCAATAAAAGAAGAAAATACAGTGAACATGATTAAATAAGACATTTATAAAATAACGTTATGTAAATTACGTTTGATGTAATAAACAACTATAAGAGAAGATAAAAGAAGCATACCTCGATGTTAGATTCGTCAGAAAAGATTACACGCGACCATTCTTCCTCTGTCCAATGCGCGTACTTCTTGGCCCATTCCAAACATTTTTCTCGATGCGTTGGAGTTAAGTACGGCTTCTTTCGCGCTATACGCCCATGTAAATTAGCTGCCTTCATTCGCCTTCTTACCGCACTTGGGGTCAGAGAAACCAAATGTCGCGTCCACAGCTCACTACTTAATCCTTTCGACGATTTTCGTCGGTCCTGTAAAGCCATTCGTTTTAAAGTCGATCTGTTTTTGCCGTGGTTCGCCATTTTCTTCCTGATTTAGGTCTATTTTTATAACCCCGGTTACTTTATAACATCTAAGACTGGTCTGAACCGCACATCGCGAACACTTTTTTTTTGTAATTGCAATTTGCGTTAAGCCTTGTTATTCATGCTACTGGAAAATTTCCTTCAACTGATATGGAAATAAAAGGATTGTAGTATTAAAGTCTCGTTTTAGCAGAACCAAAGGATACAATAATCTCAGAAAAGTTCATATAGAATAACAATAAGTAATGTACTGTATGTAATTTTTATTGTAATAAATAATAGCTATTTATTTATCTATCTCCAGTGGACGTTCGAGTTTCCTTCGTTACTTATTAATATATTTCGGCATAATGTAGTGATATTTTGGAAAGCCTATATATTTTCATTGAGATTTATTTATAGCTATTATACAGTTGCAAATCTCCTCCAAGTTTACTATACAGTCTTTACATCACACATTATGGTAAGATCAATTTTATTCTTAAAAAAAGAGTCGACTGTTGTTGAACAATTACATAAATGAAAATTCAATAACGTAAAACATAATTATATTACTTTAAATTGATTTATCAAATTTATTCTGTACTGGTGTCCGTAATACTACTTACATATATTATTTGAAATTTGCTGTAGAAGCGAAATACTTTGCGGTGTAGAAATTAGAATCAAGAAGCTAGTCACCTTATTTTAATTGTGGGGGACATTAATTTTGAAAACAAGAACAACAAAGAGATTTGAAGCAATTTGACTTAACAAAAACTATTTAAATTCATAAAATTATTATACATGCAACATAAATATAATTGTATAAAACTACAAATTTGAAATGTTTTGGAACTAATTTATTTGAAAAACAAGTAACTACAATGTTGGACTAAGAAACAGCAACAATCTCGAGACATGAAAATGTAGATTCACTAACATGTTGTATCAGATTATGTAACATCGATGGAGTAATTACGTTTGTTATCAATATTTTACATTTAGTACGATATAGCTTTATTTTATTTATTACTTTTGACTCCGTACTGACTTCAGGCAAGAGTTCGCATAAATGTTCCGTAGTTCTCACAGAATGTTCTATTTCACTTGCTTGTTGCAGTGTTAGGGCTAACTTGATAGTTAATTTTTTGTGATGTTTTTGTTTGTTTCTCCATTTTGTGTTTGTTGACATATTTGAGGATGTTGGCATGTCTTATTCGCCCTTTTTTATGTGAAAACAATTTTGCAATAATTGCACAAAGCTTTTGTTTTATTACAATCTGGGCCGGGTGCTAACGAATTTGAAAATTTAGTAACTTAATTTATTGTTCTGTATTAAAAACAAACTAACGTTTTATACATTTCAAAAGTCTTTCTTTTTCCCAACTGTATATAATTTTGGCAATGCTTCTTTGGAGCGGACATTGTATTAACAAGACAAGTTTAAATATCCATTCATACACATAGTCGTAAATATTATACAAAGTTTGAAACACTACTAACACACTAAACATTCAGGTCACTAAACATAATCGTAAAATGGCGCTATAACAAACAGTAAAAATATTTTAGTTCATAGCCCCTATTTCAAATTTTTGTCCCAAAATGTTTCCTTGTAGTTACTCGTTTTTCAAATAAACCAGTTGCGAAGTATTCGAGATTTATAGATTTAAACTTTTATATTCATATTTTATTTTTACCAAAAAAATAATGCTAAAGTGGCTTCTTCATGATACTGATATAATCTTCTACGGCAAACACAATGCAACTCCACCTTGTATCCACGTGTGCCTTACAGTTATTATTACAACACTCGAAACGACAAGCCAGACATTTCTTGGAACCTTCTGATGCAAAGCGATATAAACCGGGTACTGTTCCCCAAGCCATCGCTCGGGTAGCTCTTGGACTATTTACCACGAGATGGCTAGCGTAGGAAGCGCTTTGGGAAATTGCACATGTAAAAGATTCCAACAGCCGTACCATGGTATATATAACGGACCACATCAGAAAATGCCTAGAAATAATAACCAAAATAAAATAATGCTAAAGTAGCTTCCTCATGGTATTGAGTCATTTACGGCAAACGCAATGCAAGGAGAAAAAAAAATACACTACACACGGATATGTTTCTGCCTACCCGGCTATAGTAAATTTGTTTCACAGTCTTCTGAGGAGTGTCTAAGCATCTACGAACTATACCAAGTTCATATGGAAAAAGGAACGGCATCTGCATTTCATTACAAGAATCTGAAATTAGCCATCCAAATTTTTGTCAGGACCACAGTAGGTCTTTTATTTTATATATATTCACACAGGTAGCAAATATTCTATTGCTTTCTTGTCTGGAAAGTTAAATAGTGATGGGGAGGTAAAGTATTCAATAGATGAGAAGGAAATCTTGGCAATTTTACATTGTATTCCAAGAAAGAAAATCATTAATTCAGACAGACAATTCTGTAACAAGATTGGGTAACAACAGGATTTAATATTCTCTAGTCTTACAAAACTATGATTTCGACATACAACAAAGCAGAACTGTATCGTCGATGTATTCACCAATGTACTAAATTCCTAACACTCATTCACCATCAACATGCATTCCCTACAAAATATCAGTCACACCCTATGTAGTAAGAAGAGTATTACAACAACAGTCACTTGAATTGCAAAATATTCTGTACAAATTTTAGCAAAATAGTCCATAAAGAACTGCGTACAAACCAATCTTTTAGTAAAACGTGTACACAAACAAGAGCTAATTGTTCCAATTAAAGGCCATACAACAAAATATTAAAACATCTACATGAAGTGTACGTACAACCAAGCATAAAAAGGCTGCATTTACTTTTTAGATAATGTTTCATAAGTAAAAGTAACTATTGCTAAGGCAAGTAGTAAATCAGTATGACATCTGTCTACATTACAAGGTGAAGGGTTGCAATTTCAAAACCTATTTCCTCTATATCAGTCCTGGATATTGATTTTCTTCAAAATCTGATTCCTGTAAATGGTTATAAACAATTCTTGGTGGTCTTAGATCACTTCATAAAGCTTATAAAGTTGTTTCCTATTATAAAATGCAATAGTTGCGCCACTATCCTATTCCTAAAAGCATATTGCGAAGAAGCTTGGTTAGATTCTTCAATCGTAAGAATATTCGCATTGTGTACACACCAGCTTGTTATAGCATCTCTGTCAAAGGCAAGCACGCCGATTGCCTTCACTAACTTCCACAAATCACGAGATTCTCAATCTGTAAACAAAAGTTTCTTTTTATATTGACCAAACCCTATTAGACAATGGAATACTAATCCAGAGCGATTACATACCTCCTCTTTAGTTATCTTAATTTAGAAGCATTTGCTAAAAAATACGAAGTAATTATTTAAAGCGACAGTGTAGGCGTATAGATAAACAAATCGATTTTAGTGCCGGTGTCTTAGTAGTTATAGCGAGCCTTTCGCACTGCATACAACACACAAAGTCGAGTAAAGAAGCTCTGTCCAATATTTGTAGGTATCGAAAAAGCTAGGCACTAATACTTTTGAAGTTTCATATATAGTAAGAGGTATTTATGCCATAGAGGATTTGTATCCTTACAGTTCTTGAGATAATTTTGTTTTCAATATATTTGCTTCTAATTGAAGTTCGAAACGTATTCGTAACATTATTTTCTATCATTACTGTTAAACTTGTTCTAACCTAGAAATCTATAATAAAAGAGAATTCGTTAATTATTTAATTGCCATATTTCTCTTTTCAAAACATTACAAAATTGGGGTTTAATGGGACTATCGACCTAGAGGGTATCAGGGCCATCAGCGGTCTGCGCCATCCATACACCACGTTTAATGACTTCAGTTTGTCCACCTATTCAAAGCAAAGGTCCTTTTAGAGCTCGATTTCTAGAATAGTAATTCTTTTTCTGGTCTATTATCTAGGGAGAGAGGGAGTTAGAATGGTGTAGTAATGGAGATAGGATAGCTTCTTTTGTATTCCTTCTTTTCATTTCCAAAAAACTCCATAAAATCTTCCTACAACAAGATTCAGTGCAAACGTAGGCATATCTAAGTGTAATTTCATCAAATAATAATCGATCGTTTTATCTTCATCAAAATTCTTAGTAACATTTATCGCGGTGTTGTATGTGATGTAAAACATGATTGAAAAGTAAAGAATGAAAATTATCAAACTTTGCTGCGAACATAACAGTGGTCACCGCAACGAAATAATGGAGTAGGGTGACGCTAATTTTATCTCCGATTTTGTCAAATTGTCTTCGAAGTAACCTCTGTCTGGTTGTATTTTCAATTTGACTGTGTTAATTTTGAATTCTATTCGTAATTCAAAGTTTGAGTCAGAATTCTCAGGAAGGAACCGCAAAAACATAGTGTTCATGTGTTGGAACTTTGCTATATCAGGTTAGTTTTCGTTTCATTTTCTAACACGTTGTTTATCTCTTCCAATAACATTTAATTTGCCGAGAGAGTGTTTTAGGGACACATCGAATCCCAGGAACCCTAATCTTACTCTAGATAATTTGAAAAAAACATAAATTTCTAAGGTTTCCCAATTTTGCCCCCTCGCAAAACATTACATCTTATGAAAAGAAGAACTTGCAAAGAAACAAACAAATTCGCATTGAGCTACGAAAATATTTTAACGTTTGTGTATATACTTCTATAACGGCGCAAGTCGTTCGCTTCCTTTAGCGGTTCCTTTAGCGCTTTATTTGAGATTGACGCCTTTTATTTTTTACCAACGTGTTCAGCGTTGATCTATCGAATCCTTCGACTTCCTGGCACAATGGGTCCGATGGATTTGAAAATTGGGACGGGAGAACAAAGAGATCTAAGACCAAATTATGTTATATCTGTTTGTTCAGGATTAATAATTAATATTCATAATTAATAATAAACCCACAAGAACAGACGTCAAATTCTAACCAAATAAACAGTTAACTAATGATTTTGTGTTTGATGTACAATAACACCACCACACGTAGGAAGACAAACTTATAACGGGTTAACAACAGATCGTACACTGATACAGATAGATTATTGGAAATTGATACATATTCTTCGATCTTCTACTCCATTGCTGTTCTTCTATGTTAATTATGAAATCCTTAAAGGTTATGAAATATGTCAAAAATATGGAACACGATTAACTAGGTTCGCAAAAGCATTTAAATCATGGGTGCAGTGGTTAGCGCACCCGTCTGGAAAGCAGAAGACGTACGTTGAAATCATACCGATGTCTAATGAGATTGGATTCGTTACGTAAATTTAATTACGTCGGATAGATCAAGGAAATAAAATTTTCAGTATGGAACATATTTTATAAGTATGTAAAGTGCGTCACGTCTACAAATGTTTTTGATGCCCAAAAATGGCATTATAAAGGGTTCCAAATTATTGTCAGCATCATTCGTATCATCATGATTAATGCTGTTGACATTAGGGAAATCTCGTTTTGCTAAGAAGAAGAAAACCTTTATTATGACCTTTCTAGAACTATCAAATATTACGAAAATCAATTGATCTACTATTAAGAGCATTCTTTTATTATCGCCCATTGCTTTAATGAAGTAGTTAATCAGTGTTACTGTTTGGTAATTTTTTGTGATTAGGCGCTGAAGGCTTTCCGCTGAATAAAAGCCTATTGTTCTCCTATTATCAATGCTGGCAACTTCTGTTAGGTCTTGGGGCGTAGAAGTCCATTACATCTCGCTCTCAAGGGTAACAAGGTAAATAACCCGTAAACCACATTTATGTTCTACCAATCATACTTATATTCCTAGGTAATGATTGACCTACTGAGACGATAAGAGGAAAAATATTTGTATAAATGTAAATATTACATTTATAAGAGAAAACTGCCACCTTTTCGGATCGCGCGATATGTAAGAAATGTTTCCCTACCATAATCCTTTTTTAAATCCGCGAAATATATTGAAAATCGCACACTAAAAGTAGAAGCTCTGATTGATTTACGATAAGTCAGTTTATAAAGCCGATCAATTAACATTTCTATTTTTACCGATTTTCAGAGTGCTTTGTGAAATTAAAAAATAAGCCACAGACATATAATAATGAATAATTTCATTTTTAATAAAATTAGTAAGACAAGCAAGTTCTTTTATTGAAAAGAAAACGGAAGTATGAATATATTGTTGTGTACCTAGTACATACGCGAGAAAGCACATCAGCCTTACAATATAGTTGTATCACAGTCTGACCTCGAACGACCTTCAGTAACAAAAGGAACTTCGTCGCTGTAAAGTTGATCATTTCTGAATAGCTTCGTGAGTTTCAGATATTTATGAACTGAATGTATACGCGCGACAAAAAAAGGCAAATCTCTAACTCCAACAACTCTTCATATACACAGTACATACTTGATTAAAATTCAAACTGCAAATAATCCGCTTAACCACTCTCTTTCTTATCGTAACGTCAATAAATGTGTATTATTTCCGTACTAGTACAAGCTCATTTTCACGAACGGATTTAGATACCGATTTCTACTTTTGACATTCTAACGCCTACATACATTTAGAAATCAAGAATTAGGTTTTGGATAAAAATAGCGATGATATGTACACATGTGCAATAGACATGGCTAATTTATTTTGTAAATAAAAGAAATTTATTAAAAAACATTAATTTTCTAGCTAAAGTAAGACAATATATTGTATTTATTTGTATATGTTGTATTTCATCCCCCAACTTTTCTTAATTTTTAATACTCTTGCAAGTAGAGATGTGTTTGTCGATATTTTTTTTGTATTCGATATGATATCGACATTTTCATAAACGTATTGATATTTCGCAATAACCGTTTGATATGATACGACACAAGAACAAGGAGGCTTTAAAGTACTTAATATATTCAATAGAGATACAGAAATACAAAAATTCTCAATAACAAAAATAAATACGAAAATACTTTCAATACCACCAACTTTATCTTGACCTTCTACGGTGTCTTCATCTACAGTAGCCTCCAATTCAGTTGTTTTTCTTGTGTCTCGCAATAGCTTCTGCTGATATTATGTTTTTGAACCTCATCATAATTATCAGTAAGTAAACGAATTTTGAGTCTTTAAAGAAGCAAAGATATATGACCGCTACAAATCCTTGTGCTGGAAAATGATATCCGATTGGGGTCTCCTCTTTCTAATCCTCCCAATTTAAACGGATATGTAATAAAAAACGTAGCTGCATCAATGTCTAAAGGAAGATGTTTTTTCACGACCCATTTTTCAAAATTTGCGATCCAGAATTGGGTCGCACCCCAAGCTGCTATTGATTTTTTATATAACAATTGAACTATAACATTTCTATATTTATATATATATATATATATATATATATATATATATATACAGTGTGTCTGTAAAAGTTGGCAACAAATTGGAAACTTTTTTATTATACGTTTCTCAAAAAATTTTATTCTTGATAAAAGTTGCTGCATGAACCCAAACATACGGTAAACATAGCAGATCCACTCTGAGGTTAACAATAACAGTGCTAACAGCGCTTCTTTGGAAACCCCTCAAGAGTAAACTACCCTTATTCTGAAAGATACGCAGAAATTTTATTAGGAAAATTTGTTTGTGATGTAGAGATATAGTCAAATACAAAATTTCGGTCAAGCACGCTCAATTATGATATTTCGTCATTTTTCGTTTTTTTTTTTTTAACTAGATGCAAATTGTTGATTAAATTGCTATATGATAACACTTGTACT